>DWEJ01002834.1:0-11028 GCA_018245835.1 Mysoria sejanus stolli | reverse complement strand
TAGAATCCCGCATAACACCAGAGGGATGAAGGGGGCACCTGAAAATCAGCGCTACTCGGGATACCAAACCAGAGTTAGCATCGGCTGAGTTGCCTCCTGTTGCCCAGGACGTGTTCCTGTAATGTATTTCTGTGTTACCTATTGTAAATGACAATTAAGTTTTATTATTATTATTATGGAAAAGGTGGTGGGCCTATTGTCATAAATCCAAGCTCCGAGTCACTACTAGAAAATCCGAGTTAGAGAAATCTAGTAGTGCCCGACCCGGGATTTGAATCTAGGAATTCTCGATGCGCAATCGCGCCTGCAACCAGCACGACTAATGAGACGGTTGAAATATTATGATAATTTAATTATAAAGTAATTTCAGCTAGTTGGATAGTGTAATAGTCATACCTACCTATACCTCATATTCATCTTCGTACATCTTCATTAGGTAAGTTTATAAGACATTTTCTGTATCTGTTCGTGTAAACTATAAAGTAATAATTTTAGGTACGATTTTATACAGTTTAATAAACATAATACAGATGTATGAAGCTCTATAAAGAGAGATATGTGTATAGATATGTGTAAGATGAATGACTTAAAATTATAAAGTAGTCGTTCTACATATTATTGCTAGTACGAGTAACGCCATCTAGTATTCCTATTGAGAACTAATACCGCTCATTATTTGCTAAGATAATAATTAAATCAAAATGTTGGCCTGCTAAGAAATATTTTCTGAAATGTTTAAAAACAGGTGTACAGATTTTGCTTTATTTATAATAAAAAAATGATAAATTACAGTAGACAAAATGAATGGACGAATATATGATACATTTTTCGTTTTTTAAACTAGGTGTTATCAACTGTTTTGTGATATTTGTTTCTATAAATGAAATAAATTTTAAATTTTTAAATACACTTAATATGTAACACATTACGGATACAAAAACATAAGATCCGTTAAAAAACGAAAATTCAATCGACCGTGACAGGACTCGAACCTGCAATCTTCGGATCCGAAGTCCGACGCCTTATCCATTAGGCCACACGGTCTACTATTGTGTTGATTAAAATTAACGTATTGATGTTAGCAAAATGTAAGAATGCAATAAATATAATATAATAATGTATAATATCCTAAATACTTAGATATTCCATTTTTACACACAAATTGAATTAGTAAAAATTAACTAATTTTAAAATATTTTCATAGATGGCGCTTAAATTCCTTATTTGAATACTTCAAACCCCCGAAAAGTACGTTAAAATTAAATTAACTTACAACTATTAAGATTGGTTATCACAGCTCTTTTTATTTATTATTTTCAAGTTATTATTAGGTTAAAGGCCTATGTAAAGGGAATTATTGTAAGTATTTCGTTTTTAAAGTAAAAATAATAATTTTCGTTTGTGACACGGACAAATTAAAGGAAATACTTAATATTTAGTATTCTTCAATGTTACATTTGCACATTTTTTGTGTCGTTATATCAGTCTTTTTTAACAAAAGTAAGTAATAGTTTTAGAAAGTAAGAAAGTAAGAAATTTTTTTTTCGTTCTAAGACTACTAAGCTATAAACTTTAACTATAACAGAGCCATCTATGGGTGATTATATAATTTAAACAGTAAATTTTAATATTATAAATTATAATTTTCCATCTTGTAGTCATTGGCGCCATCTGTTGAACAGTACATAAACTTTTATAGATACTCACACATTCTATGTATACTATTGGAGATGGCGCTGTTTCATATAATGCATCATAAGAAATACTGCTACAGTATCTCGTTCGGTAATACTTTACTAGATGGCAATTAATTTTATTTTTCATAACTATTTCGTTAACCGTCTGCGTATTTTTAACAGGTTTTTTTTATCGTTGATAATTTAAATATTACATCTCTCTAAACAATGAATAATAAATTTTAAAAAATACTACTGATTAATAAATTTTTGCTTTACATTTTTTAGGAAATTTATTTCGGACGGTCCAGCCCCATTATCTATGATTGCAAATTATATAATAAATGTTTTTTTACACTTTATGTCGCATAATTTTGTAACAGGCAGTGTTAAAATAGTGTACAATGTGTATACCACCCATAAGGAATCTTAATTGGACTTTTTTCGTAACGTGGGATTTTGCCTAGCACATTTTCCGAACTTATTGTTAGTAACTATTTAGTAACTATCCAAGGTTGAATAAAATGTCACACACGGTAATATGAATATTTAGTATCTACATACAATGTACGCAGACAAAGCTTACCTTATTTTCAATTTTGACTCGTAATGTGAATACTTTTATTAAAAATACATTATTTAATAACTATACATACCAATAAATCGAGTATAATAATATGTTAATTTTCTTCCTCCATTTAATACTAAGCTCGGTCAAGGGTGTTAAAAAGGTTCGGTCGAGAAAGCCCTGCGTATCCATTAGAACTGGGATCTCATACGCTTGTCGGGTCACCGGTCACAATGATGTGGCGGTTTTAATATGAAAAGTTAATTTAAAACTCCATAAGACTATAACATCACTTCGCTATCAGACATAATAATATTTGATAGGTCTTTCCGTTCAGTAAAAGCAAAGGTCATTATAAATATTGCTATGTAATTCTGTACGTAAAAACGAAAGCTGTACAATGGGTTGTAGTTTGCATTTGCAGTCGCTTAGGTATAATAGATGTTCCCGATTTCTAATTCTAATTCAATGATCCATTTGCCTAGAAGATCTGCCACGTAGAGGATTCCCAGTTCGACGCTCGACCAAGCAGAGATCTGAATAGCAATTATTTCCTCGATGTTTAGAAGTGTGTCCTCCAGAAAGTCAATTCTAGTGAGATGATACGCGTTAAATATCCTTAACGTGCTGAATTTTGATAAAATGTCCGGTTAAATCAGAGAAAATAAGCTTCTGTAATCCAGGATCATCCATATCAGCCGGTGTGAGGTCAAGCATTTAAAGGCGGTGAGACTGAAGCGCTCTATAAACCGGCGCTAATCTGATGCCAATACGCTAAACTTGTAAAATGTAACATTGTAATGTAAATTTTGTAGATGTTTCTCATTCAAGTTTATAATCTCCGAAGAGATAGGCACAGCAATTTAGTACACTCCCACGTATCACCAGCTATGTTTACGTACCACTATGGAATAGATGGTGAGTCCAACGCCATACACCGGGCACATATACCGTTACGCTTGATAAATTTACAATTTTAATTAAAAATCATAAAATCATTCGCCGCTTGTTAACAAACAATGGTAAACAGTAACAAACAGGTGCTGAGATTAAAATGAAACTTTTATTTTTCGTTAAAAAATTAAATTCCGAAAAGGAATAGATATTGTAAATAAGAAAAGTTTAAGCGTTATCAAGTTATAACGAAAATTAATTGTTCGAGCGGCGCACCTCGCGGCGCTGGAGGCTATATTTTTGGGTGTCTGAATTTAAGCAAACGGATATCAATTTGTTTGGGAGAGTTAAACCGAGTTTATTATTTACTGTGTTTATATAACAATTGTGAAATATAATTGTCTTTATAATTCTTATAATTCTTACTTTTGCACAAACCCAACTGCCGAGCGACTACTAGGAATTTCGAGTAAGAAAATTGAATCTACTCTCCCTGTTTACCCGAGGATCGAACCCACGCCGTCTCGACCATCAGTATCGCAAGCAGTTCACCAATGAGGCAGTCAAGCAAATTGACCCATATTATTATCATATTGTACCACGTTTCATTTTTCTCATCCAACCCAAGAATTTTTCATTTACCTACTGAGAGATGTCCCATTTTTGAAAAAAATTTGATCCTTCTTATCTATGACACAGTCTAGAAAAGGTATTATGATTTTCATTCTCCTACCAGATTTCTTTGATTGTCTTGTTAGCGTTAAATTGTTACTGTGGTCAAAATGAAAGCCGTTCCAGGTTTCATCGCGATTCTTATTACTCTTTAGGGTCCAATTTTATGGTACGCTGGTGATTCACATTTTTATTGGCCAATTCTCAGTTACTGTAATCGTGAATAATGTCCATTGCTGTTTCGTTGACGTCCAATGGAGTTGACCAATGGCAGGCAAAAGTGTATCCCACGATATGATGACTTTAAGTTTTCATCATCACATATGTATATGACTATCACCATCTATCACGTTCCACATTCATCACGAACGCACTATCTTCATCATCAACTCTTATCATTCCAGTATTGTGTACGGGTCTCCTATAAAAATAATATAGATAGAAAGATTTAGATTCTAGTAGCAATTTGGCTCGCGTGCTCGTGGGCAAATTTGGTACGTTTTAAAGAATTTTAGGGTTAATTTTAAGCTGTGATTTTTTTTTCTTTTGGAGATTTTTTGCATCTTAAATAACTGAGCTAATTTGGTGTGGACTGGCATGGCGTATCCATGGCAACCATGATAAAGGGCATCTCGTCGGCAAATTTTAATGTCATTTGTATTCTTTGTAATGTTACCGTTGTTGTTGAAGATTAAGTAGTATAATTTTTTTTATTTTAATAATGTAATATTATTACAGTTTAGAAAATTATACTTACTTCTTTGATTTCTCCTTGATTTGATTGCGTTTTAGATTATTTTCATGTTAAATTAAAATCAACCGTGCCATCCATACAATTTGCATAAAAATCCCATGCTCGTGTTAGGAATATTTTTGGCCTGCCAGCAATGTCTCCCCAAGGGGCAATGTAGTAACTCCGCTTGGCCATTCGCTCGTTTATGATCTTATGAAATGGATTATGAGTGGATTACGAATAACGTTGAACTCTTTAAAATTATTATTATTTTTTAAAGAAACTTGTAATATCATATTGATTTTTACAAGGAATTAATTTTCATTTGATGTAGAACAATCATTAGGAAATACGACATCGTTGTCATTACTTCTCACAACTTACGACTCCCAAAAAAACAAATGAAACGTGTTTCCATTATCGGCAACGGTATTAGCAACAGTAAAAAAAATTGGAGGTATTTTTGCAATCAAATGTACGTTCTGTTTCAGGGTATGTTACTCATATTTTATTGTATGGTCTCTAGAGATAAAATGATGTAGTGATAGAGATATTTCTTTGAAAGTCTCTGTAACATTAATTTCTTACATCCATCATTAAATATTAGGTACTGTTACATTTTGGCCGCTTAGCAAAAACTCTGACAATCCAAAAGCTATCGCGAAGAAAAATCAAAGAAACTTCTTGTACATGTAATTCGCGTCCTATGTAAATATAACGCAGGAACGAATACTTGCCGGCGTCCGCTGAATCCATGTTAACAATATACGCACATATCAGACCAACGTAACCCGAATATTACGCAATTTGGGCACGCGCCGGCCAAAATTCGCCGTTCTCAGATCAACAAGAGATCTGGCTGAAAATCATCGGGCCGTAAAAACATACCGGTATCCTTTTCACAGGGTGTGACCCGAGGGACAAGTGGGAGAGGTTTTGGAGCGAGGTTTGCGTGGAAGATTGACTTTAGTTCAGTGTCGAATAGCGCTGTTCGGGGGAGGACTTTGTCCGGCAGTGGACTGAGAGTCTGATGATAATTATGATGTTGATGTGTCAAATTATTTAACATAATATTGGTATTGGTTCGCTTTTTGTTATGGTGTATTTGAAATGTTCGTGTACAGTAGTTAATTCATAACTCAGCTGACAGTATTGTTTGTTGAATGGTTGCAAACGCGACTGCTGATCTAGAGGTCCTGGGTTAGGTTCCAGGGTTCGGTGTTACAGGAATTTTTAAGCTCATCCCCTATTTCTTAGAAAGACTTGGTTTTAAGAGGTAGATAAGCCCTTGATAGGCGTGCAGATAAAAAAGCAATTACGATTAACTTATAGCGACATCCACAAAAAGGGTTTTAATACATAATCCTCACAGTGCTTGCAGGTTGAACATTCCAGAATATAGCTCGCACCAAATACGCTGCTTCCCGTCAGCGGCCACGGCCTTCAGTTGTTGTACACAGATCATAAATCTTAAGAACTAGGCCAGCTCCCATCATTCGCATCACGTCGCGAAGGTATCCCGGTCAGAAAGTGAACTCGTGCGTTGCCGCCGCCCTGACAAACATTCCTTTGAGAAATCATCCAGTTTTACTTACGCGCCTTCACCGCGGGACGTGGCGCTGAATAATGTTCCGTCAGCGCGCGTATGGTGGGAATTTTGATATGTATCCCACACATACAGACGCGTTAGTTCCGATAATTAAATCACATCAGGTACCGCTATATTGTTCGCTGGTGGTGTGTCCGCAGATAGTTTTGCAATTTGGATTAAAAATATCTTTTTTAAAAGTGAAGAGAGCAAATAAGCAGCAGCTTATAGTGATGTTTTTTATCTGCGAGAGTTTTTAAGCAGGACCGTAGGAATGGGATCGTTAGTGTGTTATAGTTTGATACAAGTTGTTAGTAAGATTATCGATGATAAATTGGTGACAGGGCTGTATATTTGAGGCAAATTCATACTTCGTTGCGTGGTAGTTTTTCTAATTTTCAGAATATTGTAGACATTAAATTTTTAAGTTACTACGTACCTCGTGCTTAGGGTACCACATAGAGAAATATTTGTTTGTTTATCGTATTTCTATAAAATTTGTCTATATTATTACGTATGTAACATTACTTCCTGTAATCCTCGAAGAAGCAGGCAGAGGAGCATAGTACACTCTCATGTTGCACCAGTTTAGTTTATGTCTTACTATAGTACAGAGTTTGAGCCATACACTGGGCACACACTTATGCTACGACCCACGAACCACTAGACCTACGACCCACAACTAGAAATTGTTACTAGAAAATCTAACTTAGAAAAATGTAACAGTACCCGAGCCGAAGTTTGAACCCATAAGCTCTCGATCACCAGTCGCGCCTAAAATTGGCCGAGTAGCCAACAAGACTGTCGATTATATAGTAATAGAAACTTCCATAAAGTTGGAGATATAAATTATGCAACCTGTCTCCCTCCACTTAATTCCTTTTTTTAATGACTGTCGAAATCAATCGTAAATAAACACAATATAAAACAAGTGCCGTTGCAAACATACCACTACTTCATTAATATATACAGCACCTTCAATTTAAAACCAGCGGGTCGATAAATGAGGGTAGGCGGCATAACTAAGCTTCGCGGTCACATCGAAAGCCGAAACACATCAGACACTCTTCGACCGTTGACCGGAACGGACGTCTTGCGGGCTGTAGTGAATTAAAAATTAAATGTTGTAAGTTCGATGTGTAAATTTATTGGGTGTAGTCGGGTTTGTTTACGATCCGGACGAGCTTTTAGGTGATTAGTTCGCGTGAGTGATTCAGCGAACGGTCCAAATATATTGATAGTTTTATACGTTTGGGAATTTATCTATGGCTTTTAGAACTTCCAATGAATGTTTGTTGCGTAATAACTATACTGTACTGTACTGTATATTTATTACTATTTTGTTTTATATAAATTGATGAGAAATTGAATGCCAATGGTAGCCTGGTGGTTTGAAATTCGAGCTCTCACTCCGGGAGACCGGGTTCAAATCATTGGCGCGCACTTTTTAAAAATGTGCGTTTTAAAGTTTAACTATCACTTGCTATTACGGTGTAGGAAAACATAGTGAGGAAACCTGCACACCTTGAGTCCTCAAAAAAAAATTGTTCTCTTAGGTGTGTGAAGTCTGCCAAGCCGCACTTGGCCAGCGTGGCAGACTATGAGCTTAACCCTCTCATTCTGAGAGGAGACCCGTGTTACAGTGGAACGATAGAAGGGTCGATATCGAAATTGATGAGAATATGAAACTTTAGATACGTTGAATAATAATTTCATTTCATCATTCTCATGTGTCCGTGATGTTAGCAGCATCGTATTTAACAAAAGAAATGATTGCAGAGCTTCACAAGTTGATAATAGGTAAGGTATCGTTTCTCATCATTATCGTCATTCGTTTTGTTTTTTCATTATTGCACACTGTTCAGAATGAGAATTATTACTGTGTCAGTTCGTCGCGCTGGCCAAGTGCAGGTTAACAATATTCAGATACCGTATAGACCGTCACACAGAACTATAGTTTGCTGATTTTCACACAATATTTTCCCTTATCGTTTCAACGAGTGCTTTTATTTTTAATACGAAAAAGTGCGACCGTTATTCGAATCCAGGGTCTTTCGCAGTAAGACACTGAATTCTAAACCACTGAGTCTACCTATAAAAATGGCGTATCTATAAATATACGGCTGATATAGTCAAGTGTAGAGATCCGCATCTCTCAACAATTGATGGACTACTGAAATTCACGGAACAGATATTTTTCTATGCAAACGCACTCACATTTTATGCGTATTCATGTGTCGTATGTTTTCAATTTGCGTATTGTAATACGCGAACAATAAAATCATGGAATCGCTCTGCGATCTGCATGTTTATAGAATAATTGATTTCGTGCCACTTGAAGTGGTTTTTAGTAAATTTTGATAGCGCTTCGTGTGAGCTCCGATAAAGAAGAATTTGACTTAAAAACAGCATAAGAAAGAAAGAAAGAAAACCTTTATTCCATCCAAATATATAATATAAATAAAAAAATAAAACAAAAAAAAGTACAAACGATAAAATCACGCTGCATTTTTTCGAACGGGTACGCAAAAGAATGTAGTCATTCCATGATTTACGAGTTATGTCTACGTTCCCCCATGGCGTAGACGGTGAACGTATTGCCGTACACTGGGCACAAATTTTGACTTCATGCTATTGCTTTTTTGATTTATTTTTGAATTATTTTTGTAAATATTCATTGCGACTTAGACCTTGGACTTTAGACATTGGCTTCATCGAAGCTATATATAACGAGTAAAAAGTGATGTAATTAATACTAAGAAATTGTAGGTCGCGGCCACCGGCCTACCCCGTAAGGGGTCTGAAGTCATGATATAATAATAGTAATACAACATAACATCTAGTGAAGTACAGTCCCTCATTTGACTCCACATTTCCTCTAAAAGTCAGGCAGAGATTTTTCTGCTTACCTCTTCATGGAGAACAGAGGTGATGTTAGTTTTTTAGTAGTTTAAAGGAAAATAAACAAATTGTAAATGTTCTACCAATTTATATAATAGAATAATCAGAATATAAACAATTAATTAAAAAAAACCAAACATCAATTCCTGCATAGAAAGTAATACCAAATAAAAAAATGTGAATAACAAAAGATGTATTAAAATCAATAATGGGTCATTAATATGTTTATACATTTACAAAATTTCTCTAATATATAACAAAGGACATTAAACGACATATAATATAACGACATATAAACTCATTTGGTGTTCAATTAAACACATCAACATGATCCACTACCCGTTGATTTACTGTACGACATAATTCATCTTAAAACAGTTGAACACCTCGAACCACAGTAGCGACCCGAAATGGATAGCTCCAACAATATTTATTAGGTCAAGACAAATGTGTCTACTCAGATATTGTATTATAATACTGTTTATGCGCGGATGTGGTTCGGGAGCATAGTTCCATCTCTGTCAATGGCACGCCACACTATATTCAATGTACAGCCAAAGAAAATTGGACGTAATCTGTAACGCGGCACTTTCGCTGAAATACGACCCTGAAGGATCGTAAGCGTTGCAATAGACGCCAACATACTCTGTTCGCGTTGTTCTTTCACAGAATCTACTGTTCTGCAGATGTTCCATTTTTTAGTAATCGTTCCGAAAATACGGAATTTTTCCTTTTATAATATGAACTCTGGTGAATGTTGCACGGGCCGGATTTTACGGTAATCGCTAATGTAAATGCAATGTGCATTCGAGGAATCATATACTAGGTACGAGTACGTTTAAAAAATGGCATAAAAAGATTAAGTATAACGAAGTAAGTAAGTAAATTTTTATGGACGCGGCTTTTTGTCAATTGACCTCTCTGTCCTTGAATTGCATAATCTATGACGGTGGCGCAAAATGGTTAATATTCATGACAGTCTGCGGGCGCCGAGTGAAATTGGTTCACATTTTTTATGTTACCCACCGACACTCCACTCCTGTACCGACAGACAAAAGTCTTTGCACTGTACTTTTTATTTAAGGGCAGGCAAAAAAAAGCAATGGTTGCCTCTTTGATTTTCTTTTTATATTGCGTACACTCAAGAGGAAAAAGTTATCACGGTTACGGCCCACGTTCGCGACCGGGCAACTGTACAGACGTGTAGAAACGTCGTTGTCGTTTCTCATTTAATTTATTTCATTGAGTTATTATTGTGCTCGCGTAGCAGATGGTAATGAAGTTAATTTATTGACTTATAAAAATGTATTGCAGACCTTACTGATTGGAAAATTTTATATAAAAGGTATAAAAAGCAAGCTGTGGTACAGGAAGTTGTTAATTTCTGAGTAAGTTGATTATTTTAAAGCAAAAAGATTGAAGAAGCTTGTTACATTCTATTGAATGTTGCCGATAGGAAATATATTGTAAATTAACCTACTTAAACATAAATGGACGGTCGCTCCACCGGTCTAGGGGTTAGTGATTTGTTTGTTAAGCCGAGGACTATGGGTTTGATTTCCATTTAGGACAAATATTTCTGTGTTCAGAAAAACTATTCCTTGTGACCGGTGGTAAAAAGATATAGATATGTTTAGGTATGTTTCTTTTAAATATAATTTATATGTGTATATTTACTTTATTCAATTTTAATTAAATCTTGACCCGTAACAGGTCCATATATCATCAGATACACTTCAAATGAACATGTTTCTTCCTGACCCATTTTTTTTCTGTTACCCAGTCGCTGCAATATCCGGTCAGAGAGCCAGTCGGTCTAAGCCAACGGAAGTTATGCTAGACTTGGTGTCGTAATCAAGAGGTTTTTGTATCACACATTCGTATTAACAGCAATAGAAATCCACTTCGAATTGAAGATTACGTTTTGGTTTCAAAATAACAACCGTTTTTTTTTATTACAATAAAATTTTTAGGGGATAGTAACTTATACATAATG
>DWEJ01002833.1:0-11028 GCA_018245835.1 Mysoria sejanus stolli | reverse complement strand
TAGTTTACATAAGCTATAGAAAAATATTTATGTTATCTATAGAGAGCTCATTTGATATATATTTATTTAATACTGGTAAAGTATTTTTCTAGTCCAATTTTTTCTTGTGAGAAGACGCCACATACCATGTGAGAGCTCTGAGAAAATTTCAACGCTCACATCAGCTCTTCAGCGCTATGTAAAATGGTTATGTACGCACTTATACACTACATATACTCCGCATTAAAAACATTTGAACAGGCTAACACGTCCATTCATTAACCACAAACATATTTTATAAGTCAAACTAATTTGGATTCATCAGTATTAATGATATTCTTATCTTTAGTACCTACGATTAACAGTTTCTTACGGAGGTGCTATTGATATCATTTTGCAATCTATCAACGTGATGTCTGCACAGTATTTCAAAGTGTTTTCCTCCAATAACATATCGATCGCCTTTGCGATTGGATAACACTTATATTTTGGGATTTACAAGCGCACGTGACGAATTGCACAACAAATAACTTTAAAGCTGATAATATTTTCTTGCGATAATTTACTGATATCATTGAGCTCCAAAATACAGCAATAGATACAGAATATATCATAAGTGTACCTACATATGAAATACATCGAGTGTCGTTGAACGTCCGCTTTATATCACGAGTGTTAAAAGGTAACATCACGACTATAATCCACGAAGCGGTAGGCAGAGTAATACACTTCCACGTTTCACCAGTTACTTTTAGCTCACACTATAGAATAGGTTGTGAGGCTATTGATACAAACAGGGTACAAGTGCAGATTCCGGGCCACTACTAGAAAATCTACATTTCGAACGCAATATATCCCGATCGGCAGTCGCGCTTGCAACCAACACAACTATCGAGGCAGTCTATCACAAGTGTAGCAGTAGCATTATATTATTCTTTGGTTAGCATATCTACATTAACCAGACATGTTCGGGTAAAGCGAGGTTATAATGTGCATATCTCACTTTGGACTTTAAAGGCCTATCAATTTGGACGTGCGCTGGACACGTCCGTCACGTGCGGGCTATCGGCGTGCGCAGCGCGTCGTCCAGGACAATTGTTTGTTATTGGACGTCCTTAAACGTATCTATTTACATTGAAACGGTCCAATAATCTCATTAGCTCATGTCTGTTGAAGAGGTATGAAATATAATAGTGTAAAAACGTCGTGTTACACTCGATTTTTTTATTAAAATATTTTTTTGTTTATACACATTTAACAGTGAGTTATATTTAATTGTTATTTTTTTTTAATATGAACATCTCAAGTTAATTTAAAATGATAAATGAACGAGGAAGTTCTTATATAAATTATTTTAACCAAGAAAAACAATAAATAAGGCAAACATATTACATGTAATGTAACCTTCTGTAAATATCGTAATACTATCAGAATCATTACTCACGATTGTTATTATTCTATTTTAGCTTCTATAGACACCGTCTGCTTACCTGTAATAGAAAAAAAACCGATTAATCAATATATTCCATATTTTATTATTTTTACGTCTGTTGCCACATAGAACATATTTCACAAGCGCTTCAAATAATAATAAAGCGAGTCTCAACTCACTGTACAATTGTTACATTGTTCGCAAAATGTAGCAAAATAGTTTTTTTACCAACAAAAAGTAGCGGCGGAATCGAGTTTCATACCGTCATGAGAGGCGATTGTTCACCGCTGAACATGCGACTATATTTTTCCAAACAGGCCTTTATTGAATCTTTATTATGTGTAATACAAGAATAAAATAGAAAACTAAATACTTTTCTACATAATGTCTAACCGACAGTCAACCATTTTTAGTGTATATCGCTCATATGTAGGCTCAATTAATGAGTGATAAAAAAAATGCTTTTGTTTTAATAGAAATAAAAGTAATTAATAATGCGTGAGCCTCTACTCGTATTCAATACAAGGGTTTATTTAATCGACCATATAAATAAGTGTTAGCTGTGGCACAATACATATAAAAAAAATCAAATTAGTACTTCTGCCAAATTATATTATATAAAATACTGAACAATATGCAACACATCCATTAGGTGATAACGTTATAGTTGTTCACTTATATCACATATTAAATTTTATTCATTTGGAGGTGTTACTCAAAATCTAATAATGGAGTTTTCTGTTAACGACTCCAATTTCAGTCGTCGCATGTTGGAAATGAACGAATTTTTTGCTCTCTCGCAGCCGCGGGCCGCTCCAGCGGGCGACGTCCGTGTTAGTAGCGAATCACTTTTTTACGAGATCCATTACGATCTACGGCCGCGCTCTGTTATACAATCGCGAGTGACAGAACCGATGGGCGCACGAACGCCGAGTGTGCCGGTGACGTTGATTGACCAACTGTCGCCAAAGCGGCGGAGTGTCGCAAACAAGAATCCTTTTGATGACATTTGCAAAGGTTGATGGCGGCTCTTGCCGGCGTGTGTCGAAAGCTATCGCAACTTACAATGAGCCATTCACGCCGCCGCGTCTTCCGGGTGTTCTTACGTTCATTTACATACCGCAAAATTGAAGATAATCTACGTCCATCTAAACTTTTGTACAACGCTTAAGTACTTTGGACGCGACTCTACGTTGTTATATGTTTATGCATTGCGCAATGCCTTTGTTGATACGCTCTGACGTAGGTATAAACGATAATATGTAAACGCAAATACACCTAATAGTACATCGTAACATTATTATTAAAATTTATACAACAAAAAAGAGATAAATGCTCATGCTCACAGTAGAGTCAAGTAGCGTTGGCTAATGAAACAGTGATAAAAACTATTAAGCCGCGTTACTACACGTTCAATTCAGTCCAATTCGATACGAAAATGACCGTAGTGTACAATTACAAGCAGTTACGGCCGAAAACAATGCTCCAAAGGTTGTTTATGTTTATTCAATTATAGAGACAGCGCTCTGCTTAACTATCATCGTTATGTCGATATCAATTGTCTCGTAGAACGACTTCTAAATAAGGCAGACCTTTGACAGTTCCATTGTAGCTAAGTGGGATGACACACTTACGTCTCCAGCTTATTTATTTCATTAAACGTAGTCACGAATTGTTTACTTATTACAATAATCACAGCAGCTTTTGCAAGTAAGACTTGGTTGTATATAAAGACTGAATCGATAATAGTTTAAGTAACATCACGCCTGTAATCCCCGAAGAGGTAGGCAGAGGAATATAGTAGATTTCCACGTTTTACTAGTTACCCCTACGTCCCACCCCGGCATAGGTGGTGGAGCCTATTGCCATACACCGTGCACATATCCAGACTCTGAGTCACTACTAGAAAATCTAAAGTAGAAAAATCCAATTGTGCCTGACCAGGGATCTGAATCCAGGAGTTCACAATTGGCAGTCGCGCTTGCAACCAATAGGATATACGAGGCAGTCAGGCGGTGGATATTTATTATGCAAAAATAACACATAATACGATCAGGAGTAAGAAAGCTAAACATTCCACCATGAAACTGTTGCTACTGCAAATGTTTGTGTTTCGGACAATATGGTACGGTTCATGGAATGAACAATCTCGTCTTGAGTAGCAATTGGTCTATGATACTATCGGGCCGAAAGGGATACTAAATAATTTTAACTTAAAATATATATACAACCACTTATCAATTAATCGTTTTACAAACATCAAATACTAATTTGATTTACTTACTCGTTCTACTAGTTTCATTCCTAGTTCTACTAGATCTTTCCTAGTACTACTACTACTAATTCTATTTCTAATACTACTATTTCTAGTATATAGTATGGGCGATAATAACACCTTATGATTGCTACTTTCTCATAAGAAAATTAAAACAAAAAATCTACACATGTCTTAAACTTTTTTTTCTATAGGGAACTTTTTATGTAACTGTTCATTCTAATTTAACTTGCACCCTGTAGGGACGGTTTTTTTCGAGGTGCCATGTAATACTGACACACACTGACCGATAGACAGATTTGTTTTATATCCATCCAGTTGTAGCACGTGTGCCGTTGTTCTCTAACGAATTCAGCTGAATCGTTCATTGTGCCGAGCGCGGGGTGTGGGCGAGCGATTGTTGCACCCACCAGCCATTCCACTGACGAATTGCAACGCACCAAGCGAATTAGTCACAATTAATTACACACAGCGAAAACGGTTTCTTGGTAACGTATCTATCTATCCTTAATAAACAACGCGTGGGCCAGTCTACGTGTTTACAGAGGCTGACTAAATCGAAACAAAAGACTGCTAATTAGTCCCGTGTCACACAGCACAGATAATGAATAAGTAAATATGTCACTAGGTGTTTAAATTTATTACCCGATGTTTTGTAATTATTGTATAAGGGCAATCAGTGGGTGGCTTCAGATATCTCGCATTGGGGCTGAAGGTCGAATAGTCCGTCAGTTAATTTCGGCTCTCAAGGTTCTCGATGCGGTTTAACGGCATCACCATAACAGACGGAAAGTACAGAACATTCGGAACTTCTGTAAATTATTTATAGAATATATAAAATACATATAGGTACACTAATACGCTTTCACGGCTACGTTAAGTAAGATAAGTAAGACAAATACATATAATTTTGGTATTGTAACAAAACCTCAGAAAAGGCGCGCAATAATGCCTAATAATTTAATTGGAATCCACCGTGTAAGGTCAACCACCTGCAACTGAACATGTGGGAATATATTGCAATCGTATGCACACGACCTCGAGTGAATAAACGAATTGTCATTACATACATTTATTCGCGTTTCAGTACGAGCATGGCACAAGGTTCGTCGGAATTCAACACCGCGCCTCTCAAGGCGAGAGCCGACTAACATTGCTTCGTTTGTGTTTTACAAAAGTATTGTTTCGTAATACGTGAAATACAATAAATGTACTGGAATTCGCAAAAAAGAAACGCATCAACTATATGCAAAAAAATAACTATACTGTGAAAAGTGTAAATATTTATGGTTGTAATTCTGTTTGTATCAAGAATTTTGTAATGACCATAGGCTGGAGTTTGGCTACAATCTCAATTGATAGTCAGGTAGACGTAGTCTAGTATGAAGCACGCGTGCCTAAAAAGTGCCTATTCAATCGTGCCTATTGAACGATTGAGAGTAGTACGATTTGGGAAAAAAACCGTCGGATTGTATTAAAATAGACTAGTCTGGTATATAAGATAATATCTGTTGCTGTGAATAACACATGTTGGATATACGTGGTCGCTTCCGCTATCCAAGTAATATGTATATACTTAAATTTACTTTCAATCGCTAACATTGATTTACAGACATATCCGTACTAGGTCCCTAGTGTACCTATACACGGACGTGTTTACATACCGACTGCAGTTACAACAATCACTGCGTAATTGGCTGGAATTCGGCGTCTAATTGCTCAGTCTATTTCCGAGAAGAGTTCGTGCATAAACCTTACAAGAATTCCGTCTGGTTTAAATAGTTGTGTAACCGCTCGAAACATTCGAAGGAAAAACAAACTTCGAATTCCACCTGTTCCAAACATGTATTAAAATATGTCAGTAATGCAGCGTACATCGAGCTTGCAACGTTACGTATATGTAATCGTAATGATATTTTCTAATGCATATATTTCTTTTCTTTCACTCCGTGGCAGCATCGACGCGGTCATAAAGTACTCACTATAGATCTGAGCTCTTAGCGCGGCCGGCACTCGGACGGATCGCTAGTGACAAATTTCTTAAAGACTGTAAAAAATCATCTGACACACGGGTGAACATTGAATTTTCTTTTCGTAAACCAACGTCGGTATGTAGTTCAAGTCGCTTATAATTAAGGGATAGTTCTTGAGCCTATCAATGGAGCGTAAAAAGGGTTCAAGGCATTAAATCGTCACACAACAATGATTGATGAACGACAGCTAGTGCAACGTACAACATCGTCATGTGTGATCGCAAAACTTTGTAACACCACTAATAAACGAGTTTAAGTTAAATTAAAACTCTTCAACTTCTTAACGTCAACAAATGTCATCGCGGTTGATAAAAAAAACTACAATGGACTTGAGGATTACACGCGTATATATAATGGATAGTTACAATAGAGAATAAATAACAAATATACAAGGAAGTGATAATCGTTAATCGATCCGTGAGACACGAGTATCGTTTCCTAGCCGAGCATTACTGTTAGATATCGATGTCTCAGATCATATAGTCCTATTGTAATCGTTGTTTCTTGTTGGGTGTTAGAGTGATCTCCGTACGTGTATGTTAACATATATATCCTCAGGTGTCTCACAGTGTACCTACATGACTGTGGTTACTGAAGGAGCGCATGCACCGCGCATTATGAATGACCAGCGCAAGCTAATGAGTAACGACGTAAATATTTTCTCGGGCACCACTATTTTTGCTTCAAAGATTACGAAAAGTGATACCGGTCAATTACACTTCGATAATACTAGTTAAATCTTATCGAAGCTTTTAAGTACTCCAACAGATAGGTTCAGGTACTTACCAGTCAGATTAGAGGTAATCAGTAATGTATTTATAGAGGTAAATGCTGTAATTATTACCTACATTTCGGTTTTATATTTTCCGCGTTCAAGCCTCGACAGAAAAGCGTGAAATATCGCAAAAATGATACACAAGGAAGAATTACATAAGTACAAGATATTAAGCATGTCGACAATTCAAAATATATAACTTTTTAGACATAAAATTTAAAATAAAAGAATCAAGATGACAATTTAACTTTATCAATATTCAACGTTAACAAATTATTAATATGATTTGGTGGCAACAATATAGATTGTTTGTTCTGTATCTTGCTTTATAACTTTCTCAGAAAATGTTTTTGTTTGCTCCGTCTGTCTTGCTTGTTAAGATTTGAACAGAATACATTTAGTTTTGACAAGCCCGTTGGTGCAGCGGTTAGTGAACCTGACTGTTGCGCCGGGGGTCGTGGGTTTGATTCCCACCCAGGATAAATATTTGTGTGATGAGTACAAGTAATTGTTCTGCGTCTGGGTGTAAATAAAAAAATATTTATTTAAGTATATATTTATAGGTATATACATAATATGTATACATAGTTTATCATCCGTCTGGTCACCATAACACAAGCTGTCTTGACCCTTACTTTGGGATCAGATGGCCGTGTGTGGAGATGTCGTAACTTCACGCCTGTAATCCCCGAAGGGGTAGGCAGAGGAATGCAGAACATCCCCACGATTCACCAGTTACGTTTACGTCCCACTATGGAATAGGTGGTGACCCGGTGACACATATCCAGACTCCGAACCACTACTATAAAATCTAAATTAGAAAATTTTGTAGTGTTCGACCCGGGAATCGAACCCGGGACCTTCCGTTCGGCAGTCGCACTTGCAACAACGACCAACGAGACAGTCGATTCTGATTCTGATTCTGTATTTATTGGAATAATTATATCTGTGTTTATTTTTAATTACTTTTTCTATTAATATTAGAGAGTAACCTTATGTATCAGCTTAATTTACTAAGCGAGGATTCCGACTGTTGCTTTAATTCCAGTGAGAGTCAAATAACAATAAGACTAAATCAAACGATAACCCTTACACAGTACACTTAATTGTTTTAGCACTATAGTCTATTTTATAAGGCAATGATAAATGACATACGCCCTTCTGACTCAGAAGAGACGTGAAGGAGGCCGTTATTCAAACATGATTACGTCCTGACATTGCCTCAAGCGAGACAAGGCCGTCAGGTCAATATTCCGGATCTTGACCCGAGAGGGGTACAACAAAACGAAGTAGCCTTATTCCCCGAAGCTTTAGCGGGATGAACGAACTAAGGAATATCCATGTACCATTATTTATCAAGAGAACATACAAATATTCCCGGACTAAGAACGCATAATATCAAAATCAAGTTTATGTATCAAAATTTGCGGTACGCCGGCTGATATATTATAATAATTAGTCATTGAACAGCGTTGATCTTTTATTGCGGCTATTTCCTCTTTTTTGTAATATAATAGTAATAGAAATTGCAGCGGTAAAATATGGTATCATAATCCCAACAAGAAATATATCAACCTCATGATACTTCAAGAGTCCAAGCTATAGTTCTATTGACGCATTACATATTGTTGCAAAAAATTGGCAATATAGTGTGTATATGAAACACAATGTGATCAAGTGAAATATGCACAATTAATTACGTGGCACGTTCTAGGGGAGGCAGGCCTATGTTCAGCAGTGGACAGTTGTGGGTTGATGATAATGATGATGTATTATAGGTGGGTTGTTAATTTTTTATCAGTCACTACGACATTTTAAAACCGAAAAGGAATAGCGAGCAAAAGCGGTGGAAAAGGTTCCTTTTTCATGTAGGTACATTGACAAGCGCACCAGCTGTCCCGTGTTGGTTAATTTTCACGTCGATGTGCGATATTGCTAAAGAATTGTTTAATCTAAGAAATTACACTTTAACAAAAAAAGAGCGCCCAGAGTTTTATCTCCATGCTTTTCCCTAATTGAGCTATTACCAATAGAGTGCGTAAAGTCAATAGAATCGGTAAATAGTAGAACTACGATATAAAATTAAACAAATGTACGAATCTATCTTACAATAACCAATCGACACGGTTAATACCAATGAAACAAATATAACATATTTAGATATGACTGCTAATTTGATTAAAAATAACCATTAAATATTACTTACCAGTCTCAGTATACAATAAATGTTAAGTCTCAATAGACAACACTTATGACATGTGCTCAGTATCTATCAATATATATACTGAGCACATATTTAGACTGAGTTACTGCTAGAAAATCTAAGTTAGTAAAATGCAATAGTGCCCGATTGGGAACTTGAACGTCGGACGTCTCCGATCGGCAATCGTGATTCGAACAAATACGACCAATGAGTTAATATTAAAATGCTTAAAAAAAAACAATATCTACGAACGCAAAAAATATGTACTGGTTTTGTATAACATAAAGGTATTTTAAAATTGGTATTAATATAAAAAATACTGCAACACAGCACACGTTGCGTATGTCTTGCAAAAACATTACTGTAGTGTCTACAGTAAACATGTCGGCATTGATGTTTGTTATCATATAACAGCAACATTGATTACGACAACATCGATAATCGTCGTTAAGTGTGAACCGATTCATCATTCATCGATTTTTCATGTATGTTTTTTTCAACGTCAAAACGAATTTCTAATATATTGCCGCATGCAAATGTGAAATAAACAATAATCATCTGCATTCCCCGCTAAGTGGGCAACGATGTTTCACTCGAATGAACAAGTGTGACAGTGTATACAAAAGTGATAATCGCAAAAAGTGTAGGTACGTCGTTCTGCGAATTTGTAGTGAAACAAGTTCACTCTCAACGCTTAATAATGATGCGACCTAGATAATGTAGATTGAACGATTTATGTATACCTTACACATTATGTTAACGTACTGTATTAAATTCGCCTTGATATTTACAAGCGTATGTAGGAACACAGTAGAAAAAAATCAGTACGACATTGCTTAAATTTTACAAAAACTGGAAATTATTCAAGTATCAAAAAATATATATTACAGTATAACAAATAAGAAACTATGTAGTCATGTAAGATAAGTATCTGAAAGCCTTCTAAATGTCGAAAAACATTTATCGGTAGAGGAAAAGAAAATACTAAGGTGCGTTTTTAAGTCCGCGGAATGGCAGGGTTGGAGGGGGGATAACAGGCTCGTTAAGGGCGGTACCTGTTAAGTGACTCATAAACAGTATAAATATAAAGTTTTATCACAATTGCATTATTCGTTTTAAAACTATCGACAATTAAACAACTCAATCCAGAAGAAAATTTGTAGTATGAAGAAAATCGAGTAGCGCCGTTATAAAGTTCCTTACCAAGCAAGGAAAGTCTGAAAATCATAATGGGAGAGATGTCGTTGATTTACAGGGACTCTTGCCCTGGAAAAGCGATGGTTCACAAGTGGCACAACCTAAGAACCTTACTTACCTTAGAACCTTATTATGTAAAAAAAGAAAAATAATGAGTGAGACGGTGAGACGCGGAAGTGTTCTGCATTTCTCTGCCTACCTCTTCGGGGATTACAGGCGTGAAGATAATCTAGAAAAATAATTTTGACATTTTATTATCCCTCCTTGTCCCTTATTCCACGAACTTAAAAACGCCCCCTCGCAACAACCTCAACTCGTCAGTATTTTAAACAATGGTGAAAACTATGATTGCCTTAAATTTTAGATAACAAATGTTTATATGTATGACAACTTGTTATTAAATTTATTGTATTTTTCATACTTTCGCAAGTGTAACATGTACGTATTGCGGCATGTGTATATTTTTCAATTATTAGGTACTGCTCTTGTTTACATTACTATCGGACATTACAATTTCGAGAATTTTCCAATGCCGTGTCCTTTTGTGTAGGTGATAATTACATCATACATCTATACATTTTTTTAATGTTTACCCATATTGTTTCATCATCATCATCAGCCTATTGACGTTCACCGCTAGACAGGATTCCGGTTGCGAATTGCAGAGCACAGCTTCTGGTACTAAAAGGTAAACGTAAAAAATAAATGTACCATGACATCTGCAATGCTCGAAAAGGTAGGCAAAGATAATATAGATATATTTCGTCGCAGTCGAACGAAACAGACGAATTTGTTTTTTTCAGAAAAATCTTTCTAAGCGTATTTTTACTTCAAATACTTAATTTACTTAACTTTATTATAAAACAAAAACGTTTTTCTAATTCTGTATTAAACAACCGAGATACACAGTTGAACACCGACGGATTTGTTTTTTTAACGTAAAAACAAATCTTCAAAGTGCTCTCTCGAAAAGTTAAAAAATATTAGATCCGTCATTGTTCTACGATTGCAACGATTTAATCAGGCGTGTTCTGTTAGCGGGGCACTGTCCTGCTGCCTCTAATGAAGCCGCCGTAGCTAAAAAACCTTGTCTCTGTGAACATCACGTTCAATAGACAACATAACGGTTACGTG
>DWEJ01002832.1:0-11029 GCA_018245835.1 Mysoria sejanus stolli | reverse complement strand
GCTTCATCACCAATTTTCGACATTAAGACCACTCACATGATTTATAATCGAACATGCATTGCGAAAGGAAAAAGTTACAAAATCGACGTCGAACACCATTTATATGCAAGCCGAGTGGATGGACTTAGTGCCGAGCCTAGATCTGCCCGAGCGCCGAAGCCTTCTACAACGTTAGAACCATTGAATACTCACTTTCGATGTGCCCGTGTTTTCCTCTAAAACCACTAACGCGGTTAGTTAGTACCGAGCTACCGAGCAGTCGTACCGCGTACCGCTCGGCGCGTAGTCGTGTGCCCTCGTACCCGCTAATAACTGACATCAATTCGTACATCTATACAAGATATATGTTATTATCTGATGTTCGTTGTGATACCCGTTATCATTCGTTAATAAAGCTACGTCCCTTATGTCGAGTGTGCCGCTCTCGGGCAGTGGCGCGTACGGCGCGGGCGTTCGCGGTGGGCTTGTGTGAAATCACGTTGTATTTTGATATTAGTGATACGATTTTGCGAACAGTTGAATAAATAACAATGATGAACTCGACGGACTTCAGCGAGCTGTTCTCCAGTACAAGCGTGGTGCCGGAGAATGATTTCACAACGCTGTTTCCCACGACGACCTTCATGCCGTCCACTGAGGCGCCTGATATAAGGACGTGGTTGACGGAACTCGTCTTAAAGGTTCGTTTACTGTACACCCCTAAGATCCTATCAATATTTCGAACTTGAAATCTTCTCAATAGTAGCACGGAGTATGGATTTGTGCCAATATAAGAGCGGTGGTCTCAGTACCCGTTCCTGAAACAGCTGATAAATCGTAAAAATAAACTCGTCTGCTTATCCCTTCGGGAAAATACAGGCGTGATGTTGTGTTATATTGATATTGTCAATGGAAAGTTCATTTTTCTATCAGATGCTTTTTTTGTTTTGGAAATAAATTATTTTATGAATTGTTGGATACTTTGTATTATTAAATTTGTTGTGTATAACGCGATCAGTTAATATCAAGGTTAAACTTAATATACAAATGCATTAAACATGAAATATACATAAAAAATAAATTGTTGATATTATCTTCCAACATTTACTTTACATAATTCCATATTTATAGGTTGTATAATTTTAAAATCTTTCGTTTAATATCATGTACCTATATTGTTAATAACACGTTTCAATATTCTACGTTGACCAAAATTTTCATGATGTCCAATGTTCTATTTAAAAATGTATTTTTTTCAAAATTGTTTTTAAATAAAATACATGTCAATATAAATTATGTTAATAAGAAAATACAATAAGGAAAATTCTTGATGAAAATAAATGAAAATTTTTGCCTATTGTCACCACCGTACCATTCACACATACGATCAAAGTCAAGGAGACTACGTGGACTGAGATAAGTTGATGATGATGATGATGATGATAATGATAATGATGATGATGATGATAATGAACAAGTTATTGCAACAGATTAGTGCAATCCATGGTCTAAGTAGTGATAGTCTTCTTTTTCCGACCCTTTTATCGTTCCACTGATGGAACATGGGTCTCCTCTCAATGAGAGGGTTAAGGCTATAGTCTGCCTCTCGGCCAATTGCGTGTTGGCAGACTTCACGCGTCTTAGAGAACAATGTTTTTTGAGAACTCTAAGATGTTGTGTAGGTTTCGTCACGATGTTTTCCTTCACTGTTACAGTAAGTCATATTTAATCTTAAAACGCACATTTTGTAAAGAGGTTCGCGCTAGGATTTGATCCCGGACTCGCGGAGTGGGAGGTAAATTTTCAAACCCACTGTTAACAGTGATAGCTTGTGATAGTGTGATGTTACGTTTTGTACTTAATATTTATGACATTTCAAGGAAGCTATGAGGAAATTCATGATATTGTTCTATTATTAAAACCGATCTAGAAATTTCTTAAAATCCTATCATGTTTAAGAGATTATTATTTTTTTTAATTTCAGTAGGTTATCGGCAGGCATAGTATGCATCCAGCATTTAAATAAATGGCGCGTGCTTTCTTAAATTTTCGTCGCCTAATTCAATTCAGTATTTCAATTGCATTGCGGGCTTATTATAGTTTCAAGGAAATTTAGTTCAGCAACTCTTTATCTTCCATACGATATCCCAATCGTGAACTGCTGATAGGTACACGCGATATTGATCACTTTCACCTTCATTTTACCATTCGTTTTCCCGTTTCACTTGAAAACTGGTGCGTGCGTGGTTCATGCACGTGACGTTATTAGTACCGAAATACTCGGACGGTTTTTTCCGGCGTCTGGACGGGACGTGAATGTTTTTCAGGTTCACGTAAATAAGTCTCAAGGTCGTGTGGGTGTACATGTATGTGCATATGGTAGTCATGGCGATCGGTAGTTCTCAAAGTAATTTAATTAGCAACGCTAAGTAACCGAACGAGTAAATGTTAACGTATTTTCACGTCCTGTTGTTTGATATTTATAATATTTTTTTGTTGTTAATTGCTCTGTAAGTCTTCATACCCTTAGGTGTTTACAGGTTTTTAATTCTCGGCAGTTTAATATTTCGATTATCTATAAGATGTTGGATTTCTATATTTTCATCGTACGGCTAATACGGTTTAACGTTTCTACTCGCACAAAACTTCTAACAGACAATAATGAAGAATAGGGATTCCAATGTGAAACTGTAATATTGTAATATTGAGTTGGCGTGTTCTTACATCATCGTGATGAGCTCGTTCCTGTCCACTGCTGGACATAGGCCTTCCCAGTAGTACGTCACTGAGCTCGATCTTCACCTCTTCGCTTCCAACCACCGTTAGCCACCGTACAGCAAATGAACTAACTATAAGTAATTATTTGGTAAGTAGGTTTTTGTTAGTGGAGAAATGTTTACACATGATCTTATATATTCCACCAATTGTCATGTGTTTATGATAAAAATTTCCAAGAGAATTGTCAGAAGCCATCAGATAAATCTGTCACTGTTGTGAATGAAAACCACGTGGAATAACAAACATTTCACTGGTTCATTAATCCGATAATTTATTGAGCTTGACTGCAGAATTTGGGATCGTGGGTTGGATTCTCATCCATGGCAAATATTTATGTTCATCATACAAGCTGTATTTGAGCCTACTTTGAGATTACATGGCCGTGTGCGTAGACGTCAAAAGATATTTATTTATCATTATTCTAATTTATGAGGTTCTACATATCTTATTACAACGGAGAGGCTTAAATGCCGGTCTTAATAACAATATTGATACTATTTGCCGATATCTCTACACACGGCCACCTGATCCCAAAGTAAGCGTGATGAAAGCCTGTGGCATGGTGTTCAGACGGCTGATAAATTACAAACAACACTATTATTCAATAGATATTTTTTATTTTTTTACATCCAGACAGAACAAATATTAACACACAAATATTTATTCTGGTTAGGAATCCAATCCACGAACACCGTCGCAACAGTCAGGTTTGTTTACCACTGCATCAAAGGGCCAGTCAAACGGGTCGCGCAATGAATTATTAATTAGGCGACGTACAATTCGTGAACGCAGCCAAACTGCCCTTTGACAGTGACGTAAGTAGACACCGTCTAGTTTACGCGCCAAAAACTTCTCCCAGCATTATTTGCGAGAAAACGATCCACCTATTTCATCGTGTCTCAATGTACCGTCTTGGTGTTACTGATCTGATATGGTGTCGTGGTCAATGGGTGTTGCGGAATCACCTTTCAACTAAGGCATATACATACTTATGCGATAAACGCTAGTATTTGTTCAGTGAAAAAACATGAATATAAGTATGTATGTATTGAGAAATATATACATGTACTTTTTGTTAAGCTGTAAGGTTACCGTAACTTACACGTTTACAGTGCGTCATGTGATTTTTTTTCCAATATATTACTACATATGCATAATGCATTTTAAATAATTGAATATGGTGTACAAAAGCACTTGTAAATAAATTTCATTCTAGTAGTGGTTCGGAGTCTGGATATGTGCCCGATAGATGGCGATAGGCTCACCACCTATGCCATAGTGTGACGTAAAAAGGTATGCGGTGAGACGTGGGAGTGTTCTGCATTCCTCTGTCTACCTTTTCGGGGATTACAGGCGTGAAGATATAAAAAAAAAAAGTATACATGATGTTCACAAAGCGGTCAATAGTGTTTCTTCAATTGTAATACATACATCATCATAGTGCTCAGCCTGTAACAGTCCATGTGAGCTTTACAACCAGGCAGTTGAACCATGTGAAGGTTCCTCGTCGTCCATACATATTTACAATGTTAGGGATGTTGGCAATACGTTCCTTGCCTTTTCCCCTTCGTATTTGCTAGGTCTAACATTAGAAAACCTATATATATATTATTTAATCGAACATTTGATGGTAATTTGTTTTAATTTACTCGAATTTATACTCTATTCACATGAGCCGAAAGCACATAATTGCATGAGAAAAACGGACGCATCATTGCAGGTAGGTTATAAAATAATTAAGGCCGAAGTAATAAATTATTGGATACGATAAGCTGTTTAATAGGAAGTGACCGAATTAAAGCGATGTTGAATCGTGAGTAGGTATGTTTATCAATTCAATTTTAATCTGCTAAAACGTTCCCAATGTTTTATTATTTTCCATTACAAAAACAATTGTACTACATACAAGTGCATATATTATTATGACATATATATACACAGTTTTTGACTAATCACCATTTAATTTAGTACTAAAAGTGAGTTTATCGATAAAACTCTATTACGTTAGGGTCAGTGAAGACATTGAGAGATGATTGAGGTTCGAAATGAATGCGAAGGTGGAACGTGTCAGACAACTTGAAATATTTGAGTTCAGAAATTACCTGTGACTCGTTTAGAAAATTTTAAAGGTTAATTTAATCTGAAAAAATAATAAACAAAATATAGTACCTAGTATGTATAACAAAAAAAAAATAGTATAGACACGTAGATAAAATAGTCGTAGCGACACGTATGATCCCTTGTTGGTGTATGAGGGGCAACTTTTAAAAAATGCATAGTGCCGTCTTGGCCCTAATTTACTCCTAATCGCACCACGGGCGCATCCAGCCCTTTATCGGACCGCACGCACGGGTCGATTGTCAGTCATTTTTTATTCGATTGCCAAATAACGACGCGGTAACGAACCCGAAAAGCGAAACGTCAAAGCTAAAAATTTATCTCCTCCAAGTCACTCGGGCATCTTGTTGTAATTTATTACACGCGAAATAAGTTTGAAGGGGAAAAGGGCCGAGCGCCGATGGGAGCACGGTCGCAATTTGCAAACATTGTGCCTCGCTTCGTTAACCGATTTACGATAACACCGTCTGAGTTCCGCGGTTGAATCGCATGGACCTCGTTGTTATATGTAATACGGTTTCTTATAAAATTACGCTGTGTTCCACGTCGTCAATCCGAGCCAAACATCGCTGCTTACGTCGCAGATTTAACCTGTAGATTATGTACATGTGTGTACAGCTAAGTGGTGGACTAGTCGGTTTGGATTCAACTTCCCATGGCGCCCTTGTAACTTTACCAAGTTGTCCGAGTTTCCAATATTTGTTACCCTCGTTTAAAGAATGACAACATATGGGTGTACATTGAGGTTTTTAACCAATTGTTAGAAATCAGGTGTGTAAATGAAATAAAATAGGTCTCAATGATCACTTTACAACTTCACACTTCACATTTTATTTAGGTAACGAAATACAAACATGAAAGACAATCGGTACTCGACAATTAAATATTATTGGAGCTTTAGGTTAGACAAACTGGCAGCGCTTCCGCTGGACCGAGTTACACTAGATGACAATAAGAACGGACAGCAAGACGCCTTATATCCACGAAAGCACAACTAAGAGTGTTTTTAACGCCCATCGCTCGTCCTCTTATATTGGTAAACTGTTGTTGTAAACTGTTCAAAACACCTAAGCGTAGAATAACAATCATTTGCAAGATGGCGCTGTTGACTATCCATTTTCCTTATCCTTTATTACAATTATACGAAACCCCGAGTATGGTTCGCCCACCTTTTGTTTTTATTTATCTGATTATTACGTTTTTAGGGTTTCAGTGCGAGCCTCCAAATAAGACCCGGTAAGGGTCTGTGGATTAAATTGGATCTCTTGTACTGCATATCACTGTATAAAGCTTTTGTCTCACTACACGACGTTCGACGAAGAGTTATTTATGTGTCATAATACACAGTAGTGTGGTATAACACACAGGACCTACATAATAATTATATTTTGATCTTGATTTAACTATTATTCTGCGTATATTTTTTATTATAAATAGATGCACTAAAAATACCAAAATACAGATCTATCTGTAGAACTTCGTGCAGGTGTACCCTGGACGAATGTATAGATTTAAATATTTTAGTATATAGTATTGCTTCAAGTGAACGCCGTACGTAACTTGTAATTTCTTTTTCAAGGAATGTAATAAACACATATAATACACGAGTGTAAAGCGATTAAGATCAACTCTCAAGGTTTTCGTTTTCTCTAAATCCATGTCAGTCACACGTACATCTCGGCGACAAAATGTCGTAATGTAAAAAAAAAATTGGAGTCAGTTACGTAAACGTTTCAGTAACCAGCTAATGTGAAAGTATACGAAACGTTCAGCAATATAATTTTCATTACAATGATGTATTCTTTTTGCCTAAATTACTATTTTTCCTAAGATAAGAACGCTGAACGATGGCGATTGTCGGGAAAGGCCCAAGTTAAACGTCAGACAGAGAAAGGGTGCCATTGATTATTATTGTTCTTCTTGTATATGTTTAATGGATTAGTCTCGTGACGATGATGCTGTTTTAATAATGAATGCACCATTTTATACAATTCATGTGGCACAGCGGTCGCCGTTCCAATCTATCGCGCGAAAGTTTCCAAATTCAATCCCCACTTTGACATAGAAATTTTATCTAAACGATGAACTTACGTATTTTGCTCTGTGTCTTAGTGTTCATGTACTTATGAATGTACGCTCATTATACACACACAACCTCTTTGAATTCAGAACATAAAATACACACCATCGAACGTGTCTCATCAATTCATTTTAACATGGTAAAAATATATTACTGCGTTAATTTATTCCGTTCGTGCGAATATTTATCTTAGCTTGTCGTTAAACTACATGCTGTGCGACCGGTCAGTGATGTTTTAAGTCATTAGTCATGATAAAAAGGGGATGTGTTGCGTACACCAGCCGTCGGTCTCGTTATCGGCACACGACTTTAAATGTAAGTTCGTTAAACCGTACATAAAGTTTCGAAGACTTGCAATATATTATTGACTCGAATGCGACCAAAATTTGGATAATTTTTTTATTTATTTATTCACGCAATAATATACACAAAACTGTACGTTTGTAACTGTATGATATGAGAGCGTTGATGTAATATCAAAATATCTTCCAGTTTTTTTATTTACAGATATATCGTTATTCATTAGTGTTAAAATGTAAAACTATACCTACTCGAAATACTACATATTCAAACATAAATAAAAATAAAAGAATTACCTAAATTTATGTACTTCCTTTTTTCAGTTTTATGTATATACAATACCTATATACACATAACTGAAATAAAACCTAAATGAAATTAATGAAAAACATAAGTAACACATCAACACATACATCTCCTGTATATGTATATAGAAAAATAATAATTATCTTCTTTAAATACTGCAAATAACGAACGTGCAAAGCAAATTGTAGTGATGTTTGAACAACGAAATCCGACTGATATTTCGATTGATATTCGATACTGATATCCGATTTAAACAAGGCTTTTATATCAGCTGAACTTCTCAATAATTCGATTAATATGAATAAAAAAAATCATAATATCTCGTTGGTAATCCCCGAAAAGGTAAGCAGAGGAGTCGAGTAGCACAATTGTACGCTTTACAAGTTACGTTACAAGTCTCGTTATGAAACAAGGGATGAACTTATTTCATAATGGGAAATAAGGGGTGAAATTATTTGGACGGAAATTGAATTACCCAAAAGCCGTATATGTCATTCAAATTTACGACTCTTTTAGTTTTGTTTTTACACTGTGTCAATCATTTTCATTATACAGCTGTTACCGAGGATTTCGGTCGGGCACAAATCCATATAACTGTCATGCAACCAGTCGTTCCCCCTTACTTCACCCTACTTAGGGGTTGGTTTAAAATAATGTAAGAAGTCGCTGCCTGTACCCTTTCTACTAAGGAAGGTTGAATACTGATTTAACCTATCTGAATATTTATATTTGCATAACCAAGTTTAGATGCGTTTAGATAAAACATAGCTACCACAATCATAAATAAAATTTCTTTCGCACTTATAATAATATTATTTTTGTCAAAAGGCAAATACGAGATACAAAATACGACGGAAAGAGTTTCTAATACCGACTTACTGTGAAGGATCACATCTACAAAAATCCAGATGTAAGTATCCATTCTTAAATGGTCTTGTATTTTTTTAAGTTAAAATAGTCCCGCAACTAGTCAATGTATTTTTTATCCACATCTATATAAACACATGTCAGCTAAAATGACATTATAAATACATAAATATGAAATAAATATTTTGGCACATTTCCACACACGACGCTCCTATGATTCCAAAGTCGGCAGAGCCCGTGCTGGGACAACGGACGGCTGATAAACTACACATACATATAAATATTCACTTAGATAGATATAACTCCAAATACTAAAAAAAAACATTTCTCTCCTCACACAAATATTTGTACCGATTTGGACTCAAACCCACAACACCGAACATAGTTAGCAAGTTAATTGACCGACGGAACAATCAAATTATGAATTTAAATTTGCCGTAAAAAATCTCTCTACATATACAACAGCAATGTCCCTTCGTAATATATTAGGGATTGGTCGGAAACCATAAATTCCACTCGAATAATCACTCCGACCGATAGCGATTAATCGGTATTATATTTACAGCGGGCGACATCACTAAAGCGACGTTGTTCAGCTTACAAACACAATATTCTCGTTAATGCAGCTTATATGTATTAATTAATCCTAGTTACATACGATGCGATTATATGTATCAATTATACTAGTGTACTAAAACACTTCGTATCGTAACTTCACCATTTTGACGTCAATTCAAGTTATTGACGTCAATTGACGTCAATTCAAGCTATTGCCTAGTATTTTTATGTATTTATACAGTTGCATGATTTAAAAGTAAGAACTTTATTGAGACACACAGAGGTCACCCTGGTCAATTATCGTCCATAGGGTTCGGGTACATAATTTAAATGTGTATTTTGCATTTATCTGTTCGTCTTTGTAAATTCCATTAACATTAATGATTACATGTTATCGAGCGGTCATGAGATCACAGAGAATTCTAATTTGAGACAAGACTAAAGTGAATATTATCCCATGATATAATCACAAGATTTGGGTGTAATCTGACAAAAAAATCAAAATATAAGCTGATTTTTATTTATATTGTTTTTTTTTATTATCATTAAGGACCCAGTACTCGTATAACCGAACCCGGAACCATCACAATCAACTTGTACACCACCCCGAGTGCGCCGCCGGTGCGTACCGCGGCGCACCGTTTCATTTTAATGCGGCGACTAGACAATAGGAGGGGCTCCAATACAATAGGTCTCGCTGCCACCCCTCAAACAATATAAAAAGCAGAAATAATACCTTCGATTGTGTCCCGGATCACCAGAGACAGTGCCCATTGACAATAGCTCGATAATCGACGTCACTAAATCATATTGTATCGTCACTCATAGAAATATACAATAAACGATAGAATACGATATTAAAATACCTAGTTGCATGAGCTCGGAATGTCTGGGTAACCTAACCAATGATCAAAAATAGCGCATAATTCGATCAGCCTCCAAATGTATGATCAATCTGGATCGCCTTATCGATGTTACGTTTAATATTAAATAAAATTTAACTATGAAGGTACTGCGATAAAAAATATCTGCATCATTTTGTTTCAAAAAAATACTAGCCGCAATGGATGCCCGCTTGCAGATTAATATCAAGTGGATACCTAATATTACCATGCGGTTTTTTTTTAATCTATTAAATGGAAGTAGAAAACCGAGCATGCAGGCATCCTGATGTTGGCGTAATCGATGCAGTCTGTAGATATCTATATCCAATCATAGCTCAAATATGTACATATATATATTTGTATCCAAGTAGAAAATATCTTGTGTTTGTTCGTGTTGACACTAATAATTGTTTAAGGTGTGAGTCATTACGAAATTTCTTCTAAGCATCGTCTTTTTATGGCATTAATTTCATATGTCTGTCTTTTTACGGCATTAATTTTTTTATTCGATTATTATTTCTTCCGGGCCAACGCTAATTCATCAAACACCATCAAATTCCAGAGCGTTCATTTTCGAAATGCCGATCCCATAACGCGTGAATGGTGCCCCATCCAATCCCTTGGTATATTGACAGCCATCGACCGAATAAATTCCCATTGTCGTCGTAATTACCACGACAATGGCCCATTGGTCTGTTGAACTATGACCGATATTGTGGTTTCGGGTGGGTATTTGGGGTTCAGTGGAGAAACGAACGGAGCTTACGACCTTACGTGGTAATTTATGTACACTTTTTAGCTCTCGAAAGCATTTTTTTCATCTATCATTCTATTGAGAAACGGTAGGCCTACTTTCAGAACGACAAGTGTTAAAGCTATTGTGTACCATAGTGACAAAATTCTCTACAACAGACATCACACGTTTTAGAGAACATTCCGGAAAAATCTGGGACGTTTAGGTTACAAATGAATATTTTTGTAAAATGGAGTAATTGGAGTCCCTTTCACAATTTTATTGTCACAAGACTCTCCCGAAAAGACAGCGAGCTTGGAGCTAATGCGTGACACTAATTCGATTCTATAATACGTAACTTCACGCCTGTAATCCCTGAAGAGGTAGGCAGAGGAATGCAGAACATTCCCACGTTTCACCGGTTAC
>DWEJ01002831.1:0-11030 GCA_018245835.1 Mysoria sejanus stolli | reverse complement strand
GGGTAGGCAGAGAGCACTGAGTGCCAAATATCTCTATCCTTACAGACCTGCCGCGCCTCCTCCACATTCATAACATTAAATAAATATATATATATTTACTGGGAATGAAAATATAAAGGTGTTTTTAGTATATTAATTGAGAAAAGAAATCCAACTCACAAGGAAATTTCAAATATTTATTTCATAATACTTACACTAAGAAGCATTTAAATACAATTTAAAAGTAAAGTATTGTATCTTAACTTTTTGCTATAGGTAAGGTTATTTTATTTTTTTACGAGTACTTCATTATCACCCTAAATTCTTTTACCGTTTCATTTCTGAACAAGATTCTAATCTCGTTATGAGATGATTTAAGAGTATAATTACATAGCTTGACTTTCATATTAAACATTTTACACTTTTTTTAATAAATAAAAATATTTCTAATAATACAATTTATTAATTACTTTATGTAATAATAAAGGTCCGAACATGTAAGTGAAGACATTCAAGTGAAGTTTAAACTAAAAGTCGAAAAAAGATGACTTTAATGAATGTAGGGAAATCAAAAGAACTTTATTAGGACCGTAGCAGTTGAAGAGCCTTAGTCTCTGCCCATGCCAGTGAGAAATAGGCGTGAAAATATATATAAAGTAAAAATAAATCGCAACTCTAATAAACAAAATTATATAAATAACAGTGTAAAGGGAATCGTCCGAATGTACTCAGTGGAATGGTGTCCTTACGAAGAGGGCGGGCGTCGACGACATTAATTTCGCGAAATGAACCTAATTTACATTTAAATAAGGACTCGCCTTAGCGGGATAAGTTGTGAAACTAGCGGCCCCGGGCACCCTCCTTGCCCAAACCAGGTATTTCATTACTATAATTCAATTCGAAAAATATATTTCGTGTGCGCACATAATAACACCCGCTTACGTGTAGGTAAGTATGTCCAGTACTAACTCTACCTACGTTCTTCGTTGTATCTTTCATCTTCAAAGTTTGCTCTTATTTTAAGTTTAATTAAAGCTGAAATTATTCTGGAAATTTCTTGGCTAAAGTCAACGGAATGTACCGTTTGATAAGAACAAGACCATACAACACTTTATTCAATGTATATATTATAATACTAGATGCATAATGTAGTGACTATAGAATATTCATATATATATTTCTAGGAAAATCGCAGTAAATCGCAAGCACGACCGTCTCTCATTCATAATAGTTCGATCAATGAGTTCATCTCTTCATCATCATTTCGTATAATTGGGCATTTAGTGTTGGACTAAATTTTCGAAAAAATAAATAAATATTTAGCCATACTTCGTTTCGAGCACCATTATAGAAAACCGAGTATTTTAATTGAGCCGTTTTGAGAGAACCGTAATATAAATAAGCGAATTACGGGCTAAAATCACAGCTCAAACTTCTCGCGAACTTTTTAACAACGTCCGATTCAATCGTACCGCGAAAGAGGGTCATCAATAACAAAATTAAAAATTCCCCAATTTGAATTTTAATTGCGTCCGATTATAATCGAGCCCCGAGAATCGGCAGCCCTTGCCTCGCTTTTTTAAAGAGCCATCTCCTAAATAATTCATCCTCTGAACTTGCTCAAACTAGTTATGACTGGATTGAAGCGGTTCAGGCGGCGAGGGAGTGTAAGTTTAATCCTTATAAATTTCCTTTTTACACAAAGCAATATAAGTAATTAGCATAATTTCGTTGAGTAAATGAAATATGGTAATGAGGGGTGGTTTAACCCCATCTTGGGGGGAGGCTGGGGAGACTGGGCCCTTCAGTCGCATCCTTATTGATACTCGTCACCGTCCGATGTAGTGATGATTATAATTAAATTATCTGCTTTTCAAAGACAGCCATTTTGTTTTGATTCCGCGCTTTTCATCTCAAATTAGGAAGTTGTAAAATTAGCAACATTTTACAATTTGTTAAAATGTTTCCACGTTATGGAGATATACTCACTAATATAATTAGCGGGAAAAAATATATAAGTATTTTAGAAGAAAACATTTTACGTGTATTTATAATAAGACGATGAAAAGTTTATCTTATATCCAGTATGTATTGCAGTATCAACGTAACATATTCCAGAGTATTCCATGACGCTACAAGCAGCAGTTAATTGAAAGAACTGCTCCGCTAAACCCGTGAATTGTACTTAGCCGTTAACGAGTCAATTACAGCGTGTGTTTAATTAATTAAGTACAATACGTGTTAATAAACCTAATAAACGTACACACATACATACATATAAACATCCGGAAAAAGCTCACTCAATAGAACTCCAATTAAAATCTAAGTGCTAATAAAATCCGAAAGGAATCGAACCGACGAACGCTCCACTTCGTGAAATGCCTGCGCGATAAAAGGTCTTCGAAAACACAATACCGCGTTTTGTGCCCTCGCCTCCGTGTAGAGCAGGACGGGTGTATCTAAGATGAAGTGCGAGCGAAAGGGACAGGGACCAATTGGAATTAATTAATTATAATTAAGTTTTAAGTTGACGCGCCGGTTACGAGTAAGCGTAGACTTTCATTTGTGTTGTTGTATCTGTGTGTGTATGTGTATGTGTGTGTGTGTGTGTGAATAGTTTTGTATGTGTTCTAGTATCGATTTGGAAGTATGGCCAGAGATAATGAGGTGGGTCGGGTGGCGTAATAAGTTTTTGAGGCCGATGGAGTTTCAAATGTTATCCGGCGGTGAACGCCAAGATAGGGCTAGGTCCGCTCCGCTGAAATGCCCCGCCAAATTCGGCGGTTGATACGCAGGTAATTTTATATAAACATACCAATTAAGCGGTGTGAGATTTTAATTGTGTGTTCTGTTACCTCCTGAACTGTGATAGCTGAGTTAACACTCACGTATCCTTTGCAATAAAATTATCTAATCGGTAATAACTTTGATAGGATCGTCACGATCAACATTTTTATCGTTCTACTCTTAGGTTAAGTCATCGTCCATCGTCTGCCACGTTGGTCAAATACAGGCTACTAAATTTACACTGATTATAGTACATCGTAGATAACTATAATATATACAGATTACCTCACAATGTTTTCCTTCACGATTGTAGCAAGTGATATTTAATAAAATGCACATTTTTTAAAAACAAGTGCGGGAAAGATTTTGCTCCCAGGACACCGCGAGTGGGAGGTTGATTTTTAAGCGACTGGAATAAATTTGGTATTAATCAGATGTGTTTATAATCAGAAGACATTATTATCTTGAATTAACGATTTGTGCTTTTTCAAAATTTCAATTATGGTTTAAAATGGGCTTATTCATTATACAGTCCTTATATAATCTATAGTCCTTACATAATTTGTGATAGAATGTACGATAGCTCAGTTATCAGCTTATATTACAAACAAAAAAGTTGCCATACTTACTGGTTAATTTTTCGTAAATATTCTTTGTGAAAATTCTTTGACGGAAACCGTCGTTTTTAGATAGTTTGTCGGAACATCACGCCCGTAATCACGAACAGGTAGTCCACAACCACGTCTCACCGGTTACGTTTACGTCCTACCAATACTAAGAACTTAAACTAGATAATCTAAGTTAGATACCAATAGTGCCCAACATGGAATTAGAACCTACGTCACAAACAGCAGTGGTGCTTCCAACCACTGAACCAACGAGGCAGTTATTTGTAATGTAATTTTGATAGCCTACATTGAGTAACACAATTACGAGTATGATTACAGTGCAAAAAACAGTTGCAGAGGTGCAGCTAATCCAATCATTAATGACAATAATTTCGCAAGCAATAACTTAACACAAAACTAACATACTCAGAGAAATTTTGCAACCCTATTCAAAAACACTGATATTACGCGAGTTACATCAACAACAGTTTATACTACATTAGAATCGAACCTTTGGTTTAGTAGAAAAAATGGGCGTGAAAACATATATCTTTATGTGATACGCGCTTTATGCCATAAAATTCAAACAATTACCTCAATGACAACATCCATATAAAAACTGCATGTTTACTAGACCAAAAACTCTACAAGTCACAATAAAATCGCAGTGAATAAACTAATATCCCTACAAGTGTAATTTTGTCGCAGCGCTGTACGAGCGTTATTCAAATCGTAAACTAAAGCGTCAGTGTGCTCTACGTAGAGAACGTAGAGTCCGTCTGTGCTAAGCCATCTTATACATTTCTGTACCACGCGCACGCACTGCAGTGTTCCGGTTTGAAGGGTAAGAAGAGCCGGCGTGATCACATGCATACGGATGCACCGAATAATGGACATGGCGAATGGGATCAATGTATTTCACTTGCCATTTACAAAGTATTTACATTGTCGCTTGAGTCTAAAATTTTACTTAATAGTGAGATCATTGTCAGCTAGATTACTGTTATTGTTGAGATTATTATAATTAAAGTTACTTTCGTGTATTGGGCCGCTTAGAAAAACGAAAGAATAAGAGTTTATTTTTATAGTGAGACTAGTTCAGGTGCTCTGATGTAATACAGTATTAATTACTATTTTAAATGTATTTCACATTCAGTGATTTCTGTCTGCCCTGTAAAGGATTTAGTGTGACGCTATAATAATAGTATATTTTTTGTTAGTATCGTTTACTGAAATTGCGAAATATTGACCCGAACTTAGCTGTAGCTTTAATTATACTTTGATTATATAACCAGAAAATATCTTACGAGTAAATTTCAATATCATAGACAGATGAGTGTTTTATTATCTCTATATAAAAATTACACCAAAACTCGACTCCACGCACGATGATGTACGCACGATCCGTCACCGGGTGAGCACAACGTAAACTGCATAAGCGAATGCCGCATCCGAGCTTAACACCTGCTGGTGAGCTCCAGACGACAAAGATCGGCCATATGCGGGGGTACGAATTAGGAGCGGCCGACCTCGGCTATAACAACAGGGTGGCCCCCCCGGGTCGCTATCGATTTTGGATGAGGAACTGGACTAGAGACATGCAAGCTTAATATCAATTCGAGATAACCTTTCGCCCGCTAGTTTTGCTTGCGTGCTGTCCGCGCCTCGGTGTATACGAGCTCCGTGATTACTGCGGCGCTATGTCGATGATTGTGACGTATTAATTGTTTGGGTTCAATTAAATTGATTAGTGTTATGTATTTCCCAATGTTTAAATGAAATTTTATTTGGATGTATTTTCGTATATTATGCTAGTTTGTGTGTGTTGGATGTTTTACGATAGGTTTCGGTTTTGAATGTAAGAAATGGAGATAAACGATAAGTAAAAATATTTTGAGTTATTTTAATGCTAACAGAAATGAACATTAATAAATAATTCAATACCATAAATTTTACTATAAAAAAATATAGTTTATAAAAATAAAAGATAATTAACATAGATCTATAATAACAAACAAAAATGTTTGACATCGCCCACTTAGGTACAAGCGCGAGTGAACAACTTAACTAACAAGGACGAAGCGAGTGCAGCGAGAAGCGTAAGGAAAAAACTTGAACCTCACTCGAACCGCACGAAAAAAAGATGTTTCGCAACGAAAGCAAGCGGAAAGCTCTCCACAGTGAAGGGAATGAATGAACGCAAAGGCATTCGGATAAAGTGTCTAACATCGCGCCCCGGAGTCAACGGGAAATAAATGTCGGCGATTAAACCGCTTGGCGTATGCACGCGGCGCAAGAGATTTAATATTTATCTTTTACGCTAATTTTAAATTAATTACGCATTGATGTAATTCGTTCTGATGCAGAAACTAATAAAATCAATGATGAGTGGAGAAGTGCGTGAGGTTAGGATAGAGGCATTCGGTGCTCTCTGTCTAACCCCAGAGAACTTGGCGTAACAGTGTCGTTATAACAATGACAATAATTCGTTATTATTTCAATTGGTTGTTTTAAGCACAGTGTAGATACATCCGCAGATTTAATATTCAGTTAGTAAAAGTGCTAAAAAAAAATCTTCAGTACTACATGACCGTGTGTGAAGACCCAATTTTATCTGTTCATATACTATTATTGTTGTGATATAATACGTTAATTCACACCTTAAATCCCCGAAGAGGTAGGCAGAGGAATGCGGAACACTCCCACGTTTCACCGGTTACGTTTACGTCTCATTATGGAATAAGTGGTGAGCCTATTGCCATATGTTATGATATAATTTAATCTGATTACACATACATTTAAATCATATTATTTTCAGCTGTGTTGAACTCCGATCATCCGTCGGGGAGACAACTGTTCAGTATTATAAATGTACTGCACTGATATTTACAAAGAACATATCACACAGAATTACATTTAGCACTAAATTAAAGCAGTTTCACAATAACCATTATTCTAGATTACTATTGCTTATTGCATTACTTTAGAACCGCTTTAATAATACATTTGAAATGAATATTACTCCTCAATGTATATAATAGTGTGTGGATATATGTTTCTAAGTGATAAATCTTATAAAAAAATTTAAGTAAAATATACTTGTGAAATCACATAAAAAACATATGTCCGTAGAGAAAAATCAAGTGGCGACTCGGGCGTGTAACACGCCGGCGACAAAAAATAAAACCACTCTCCTTGGGTTCGAATCCGCGGGACCAGTGCTACTCTTATCTATATGACTGTGTTCGATTGTGCTATCTGACTTCCAGCCATCCATCCATCAGCCCCTACCAGTCCAGTCTGCCTCATGGTCTATTTTTATTTCGCTTAAGAAACTCTTATAATGATATGTTATCTTAATTGCGTCTAGAAATATTTAGTTTAGACCAGATTTTGTACTTCGTATATATTTTTTTGTATTCCATAATTAAAATGCTAAAAACAATTAGTAATAAAAACTGTGAGATACAATTTTAAATCCTAACAGAGAAATGTAAGTAACATAACGAAAAAACAAGATTGGCATGGGAGGAGCAAAAATTTTGCATGCTCGTATAAAAACAAGTTACAAAACGCCAAGGAAGATCGCAGGGCTACCGTAAAAGCGGCAAAAAGGCGTAAAGTTATCCGGCGCTCGCGAGGCGGGCAAGTAATCCCTCTGAGCGGCTAAAGTTCAGACGCCGCCACGACCGAGGGCACATATTTGTGCGCAACATTTTTGACGCCTCCGCTCTACCCCCGGTCAACTTCCTTAGGGCTGCGTAAATCTCGGGCACTCGTGATACCATTGTTCCAGCGTCGTACACTCAACGTTACTTTGTTTTTCTTACAAATTCCACAGCTGTTAGTGATGAGAGTAATAGTTATGTAGTAACATTAACCCTGTAATCCCATTAGTGGTAGGCTGAGAAGTGTACCACTCTCACGTTTCAGCAGTTACGTTTATGTCCCGCCATGGAATAGGTGGTGAGTTTTGTTATACACTAGTCAAAGTTTAAAGCCATTAAGTTCGATTCTAAGTTAGAAAAATCAATCTTATAGTACCCAGGATTCGAACCAAGGACCCCCCGTTGAATAGCCAAAACACCTTATCAAGAATTTGCCAGGCTTGCCAATTGTCAGGCTTGCAGTAATAAGTTTTTTACTTTTGTCTAGTTGTCTAACAATAGTTACTTGGTAACTTTAGTAGTTTTAACTTTAGTGACCCGCATTTGGGAAAAAAGCAAAAATATTATGATTGGAAAATGAAGCAATACAAACTATATAACACGTGTACTAGATATATATGTATAATAATACTAGATTTATTGCCCACTTATTAGACATAACTCTTTTAAAGTATAACGAACGAATTAAAAAATGTTCTTTGTGAAAAAGTTTTACAGGTGGTTATAAAATGTAACAGCTTGTTAAACAAACTACAGAACTAACTGGCATCTATGTATGGTAATGATCCCCGTAAACCAATTAAACACGTAGATATAGGTGAAATAAGCGGCGGAGGAAAAGTGTTAAACAAAGGTAGTCGTTAAACACTAGCCACATTAAAACAATTTAACGGTGGCAACCCTAGCTGAGGCAATGAAAAGTCGGTTAAGCTAATGTTATCGAGAAATAAAAATGTATAATAAAATACAAACACGGCGCGCGAGGAAACAATTTGCCGCAGGAGACTGGAAGATTTCGTGCCTCCGACAATCCTCGGTGTCCACTCGAAAATAAACCTAAACACTTTCTGTTACGCTAGAAAATCAAGTGCGGTGTTCGCGCAGAAAATTCCTTAAATTTTCTCGCTTGCGAAACTATAGTTTGGAGTCTATGGAGTGTGTATTTAGAGTTCATTTCGCGATGCGCGGCACGCCTCGACAATTCAGGAAGAAAAGAGAGTTTTCCGGCTCGTCGGGGCGTCGTGACATTTGTGTTAAGCGGGACCGGGGCCCATTCATAAAGGACGCTCACGGACTAACCCACCGCGCGTTTGAACTTGTTGGGTACATTGAATCTTTCTGCGGAATGGAAACTAAACGTCTGCGGTGGCATTTTGTGGTAATTGAACCTGCAATTTCTCAACCTACCTTTTATTAGTTTTGAATGTAATTTTTGTAATATGTTTATAAATTATAGATCACGCTATTTAAATGGATATCAATGTAAACATTGCTTCATGATCATTAAAAAGACTAAATTATTTATCTGAGCACGTTCTTGGAATCACAAATGCCTTTGATACGAACATATTAGATTATAAATAATCAGACATTGTGTTGGTCCAAGTTTCGTTAGTGAATAAAGTGATAACAGTTAATCAATCGCAAATATTCCTACGAGCTAATAAAAAAAAAAACTAATCTAAGAATAAGATCTATTTATAAAGAACGACTACGATGTGAAAATATCGCATGTATACACAAGACAAAATAAAAAGAGCATATTGTACAACCACTGTCAAAAGAAATAAAAAAGCCCCAAATGGGGACACCCCGTGCAAGAATCCGGCGCTTACTTTTTCTAATCGGCAAGGACCAGTCGACGGGGCCACCTGTTGCTCGGGGTCACGTGACTTTTTTGCTCCAAGGACGCGCACCTCCTTCGCCCATTCATGGGCGGGCGCCCCCCGCTCCTTACGGGGGTTAGAGATTTTTTGCTCCTACGTGAGCCCCGAGGGCTTTCACCTACGTGCGTTTTCGAGGTCACGGCGGGGATATTCGTGGTTTTGTTTCGACTTTTTGGCGCGCCTCAACTTTGTTTAGTGAACGTTTTTGGGTCGTTGACATACAATTGTCCGTTTAGCTGTGTTGTTGTCATTTCGATGTGTCTTAGCCGCGTGTTTGCGACTTGTATGGTTTATTGCTTTTGTAACCAACATCACGTCGGAAATATTATCGGACCGTTATTTTCTTTAACTATTATATTTATTTACTCTATCTGGTTAGTAATGACTATGTATTTTTGAAATTGAAAGCTGTGTTTAAAACGCCTCTTATGTGTTTAGATATTTTAGATTGGGTGGTATTCACTTTTGGTATTACAGTTTTTAGCTTTTCATGTATAACTGTGAAAAACAAGAAATATAATTTTATTTAATGTAACTTTTGCCTTTTTGCGTATTTTCTCAATATGGACGAGTTGATCCTACATACATTTTGTACACGTATTTCACATGTTTAATTTTGGTGTGTCGTATGTGCTTGTTTTGAAATCAAAATATAAAGCACAATATAATTATTCTAATTTATTATGTACTGTTAGATTTTGTCTGTATAACTTAATTAAACATTATGCGCTAAAAATCTTAGAGTTTTTTCTTTTCTAGTATTCTTTTCCTATCCTCTCTAATATTATTTGACATTTACATTGACACTTGTTACTTGTTCAGATGTTTTTTGTTAACACATTACATTTTGCGTGACCAATTCAATTTGTATATGAGTACTTACAAGTAAAAATATTTGTTCATAGTATGAGTACCCATTCCTCGGCCTAGTTTTTTACTGTTACGCTATCTTGTGAAATGAAAGTCATCTTAAGTATTTAATTTAAGTGTTTTTGTCATATTCTTGTTTTTGCCTAAAAATTAAAAAAATATGTCATAACAAAACAACACATTAATTATTATAAGCATTAAATGCTTTTATAACTGCTTTTACATTAACTAATTTACGCGAATTCATTAATTTCCGTGGCCTTACTTGGTGTCTATCAAGGACCTCTTGTTTCACCATTTTATTACTATATCTGCATATTTCATTATTTCGCAACTTAAAACCTTCAAATGGATACAATTTATTGAACTTAAGCGGATGTTTCCTTTTTAAAGAAAGAAATTGGCGAAATTTACGATCATTAACGTTCTTAATGGTGACGTCAAAGAAACGTCGTATCAGTTTGCACATTCTCAATCTTAACAACACGCGAAAACGGTTAATGCGTTTGTGAATAATGACAATACGGTAATGTAACTTTCACGTACTGAGACCGGTATTCCGAATCGATGAAAGTGTGAAACACTTGGGTCTGTGATAAGTCGTTTTAACAACGGTTAGACCACCGGCATAGCAGTTTTGAGTGATTTAATCGATAACAAGCAACTAGATAACACACATGATTGGACCTGTAAGGATGGATATTTGGCAGTCACTAGTTTCTACTTAACCTATAAGCGAACGAACGTGATAATGTAACAGTTATAATAGATAATCTGCAAATATTGTTATAACTAGATAAAACCTATCACTATCTAATTTACGTTAACATTAATAAATTATGTTATCACAGCTCAACGGCTTAACCAATTTTGATGAGATTTATAATGATCGCAGATTAATCTTTGTAAAAGGTTACTTTTGAAACCAAAAAATATTTAAGTATAAATTCGGGAGTTACTCAAAAGAAATTGAGATAACTGGAGAGTGAGAAATATCCTTATGCTTAGGATGCAGCGTAAGTTTTGTTATAGCTGAACTACTGAATTTCTGTCTGCATTTGGGTAAACAAATTCGAATTAGGAATAAGAAATTGGAATTCCAACCTTTCAAACGTTTTTTTAATTCGCGTATGTATACAAAAGTATTTATATCATATAGTCTCCGCCGCGACCTCGCTGCAATCGGCGGGAGCTCATGAGGAAGGACCTCGTATAGGTCCGAAACTAGTCGG
>DWEJ01002830.1:0-11032 GCA_018245835.1 Mysoria sejanus stolli | reverse complement strand
TAGGCAGAGGAATGCAGAACATTCCCACGTTTCACCGGTTACGTTGAAGTCCCACTATGGAATAAGTGGTGAGCTTATTGCTATGCATCGGGCACATATCCAGACTCCGAACCACTACTAGAATTTTAATTTAGATTTTCTAGAAAATTTACTTACTTAGTTACTTACTTTAATTAGAAAAACTCTTATTGTAGTGTTCGACCCGGGAATTGAACCCGGGACCTCCCGATCGGCAGTCGCACTTGCAACCAACACGACCAAGGAGGCAGTCAATGCCATATACACCCGAATTATAATATTTTCAAATGTACCATATGTACAAGATTTTTATACTAATATATAACACTGAATAGGCGAACGGTTATGTCATGAGAAGAGATCACTTTAGCCTATTTACAATATCCGAAGACTGGTCAATGCGATGCCGGTGAACGATATTTCCTTTCGCGACCCTCCCATACCTCAGCGTGAAGCTCACACCTCACCACTTAAGCCTTTTAATGAAATAGGTATCTTTAAGTATAATGTAGGGATATTAAATTTATCTCCTTATCAATATACCTTAATACCAATACTGTACCAAAAATTAAAATATCCACATACTTCGATCACTGTCTTGTGAAAATTACTATACAAATATTCTGTAGGCTCCACTCTTGTAGAAAGCGCGTAAACAATGTTGTTTGGACGCAAAAGCGAAATTCATTTCGTATGTCACCGTCAATTTTGTATTTGCCTAGTATTTGTACCAATATAAATCCAGCAACAAGTATTACAGAGAACTAAACACGGCAGATAACGATTAAGATGAAAACGTAAAAACTAAAAAATGTAAGTTTTCTGTCAAGAGGAATAGCGGCCAAACGATAGCCGATTATACGGAATAAAATAATGAACATTTTGCATTATTTATTTATTATTATCAATGTGAACTTTGATTAAATTAAGATTATATTTTTATTGAAAATTTTCATTTCATTAATAAATTATGACGTATGATGGTGAGGCAATGATTCAAAAGTATAATGTCTTGATGGCGCTGTTTTCTCATATATATTCATAATATAGAAGGCTAGAATTTAAACACATAAATGAACGTATAATGTACCTGCGTATATAAACTGTACCTACGCTTTCGGGGATTCCAGGCGTGATGTTACGTTTTTTATATAATATACAATAATTCGTTTCAGCATATGTTTCGGTCCAGGGATTTTCTCAATCATGCGTGTTTTATTAAAATGTAATTTTTGAATCAAATTGTGATCGATAAACATGAACTTTCTGTGCCAAATTGTTACAAGGGTAACTAGTAATTATAATCATCATTTCAATGCTATTGTTTATCTCAGTATTTACAGATTCGTGCATTTCTGAATATTTCCGTAGACTGTCTCATTTGTCGTTTGGATGCAAGCGTGACTGCTCATCGGGAGGTCCTAGGTTCATATTCCGGGTCGCAAACTAAATTGAATTTCTCGAACTTACAATTTCTAGTAGAAATATCTAGAAGTGGTTCGGAGACTTGTGGAGCGTACTACACGCATGTTCCTATCTCTTCTGGGATTACATGCGTGATGTTACAATAAAAAACATGGCTGCCGATTTATGTTTTCGTGATTACAATAAGTAGATTTCAATGTTACGTGAAATAAAATTATCATAATATAAAAGTCATTTTATTTCCATCCCAAATTTACTTTCCAATAATTACGAATATAGACCTCTAATATGCAGAAAAGTGAACAAAAAGCATTCCTTGAAGCCCTTATTCCCTTTAGGACAAAGCTCCAGCGACTGCTGTCTCTTGGTCAATACAACGCGACTTACCTAACTCCCTTCCAATTGATCATCACATGGAAGGCGACGATGCCAGTCACATCACTTCACGGCAAAACGTAAGAGTAAATAATTGCACAACACAAATGAAATATTACTCGAGAGTGTCATGCAACGTCGTAATACATCACACGATTTCCCTGAAAGTTCTTATCAATGAACATCTGTCTCTTTACAAACAAGAAGCTTTAAACTTAAATATTTATATCGGAGCTCAGATAGCAGATATTTAATATGTTAATCTTTCGCTTACTCGAATGAGCTCAAATGTTAGCGTAGGTCTGTATATAATAATATGACTTCAACCCTTCAGTATTGGTATTGAACATGTAAATGAGCATACCTCTGTCCTGTTGAACACTAACTTCATACGTATCGTCTGTTTGTCTTCCACACTTCAGACCTGATCTTTATCAATAAGGTATAGCAAGTGACTATCTTGTAATAAGAAAGCTTACACCTGTATCTACCTACTGTTTTAGTCGATTTATGAATAAGGCTTTATTTTCATGCCAGATAAACATAATTTAACTTTAAAGGTTCATTCGTTAATTTGCATTCAAATCAGAACAATATTTTATACATATACATAATTTGATTGTCGAATTTGTCGGTCTTTCTATAGTTATCGCTTTCATATAGTATTATATAGCATTGTACAAGCACACTACAAATACAACTTTTTCCTAGAAACTCGAATATTGGCACTACGATCATTGATGACAAGAAGATCCACAATCAACAACATGGTGGCGGCTTGGGAGATGCGAACGTTGAAACTTTGCGATAAACTCGAAACATAAAACTTTCCGCTATATTCGGTCCCTGTTGTCGCCGACTTTACTAAATAACTCTTGAATAATTCATCGAAGGTCACCGCCATTGTGTGTTTTTAAAAGACTGTAAATATCTATTTAGATATACGCTAGAAGGGTATTGCTGTGTCTACTCGAGAAACGTGGTGTGCTAGCGAAGATAACAGACTTTGCGCATATTTTACGCAAGTTACCCGAGACTTCTCGAAATATTGTCTTATAATATTTTATCAAGCATTTCAATTTCGTTGTAAGTACTCGTAAGTAGTTCACAAGTAACCCGTACTTTATAACCGCTTAAGCTTTTCACATAAAATTCAGCAAAAGTGATTAAGCAATTATGAAATCAAAACTTCAAATGCAAATTTACTCTTGTCATTATACTGTTACTTTAGTTTATATACTTACATACCTTCACGCCAAGTCCCTTACAGGGTAGGCAGAGAGCGCCGAGTGCTAAAAAATACTTTATTTGAACGGATATAGATATTAAGAATATTTTCATTTACCAGTTACAGTAAAATCGTCAGTGTTATAAAAAAAATGTAACTTCACGCCTATAATCCCCGAAGAGGTAGGCAGAGGAATGCAGAACACTCCCACGTTTCACCGGTTACGTTTACGTCCCACAATGAAATAATAGGTGGTGAGCCTATTGCCATACACCGGTCACATATCCAACCTCCGAACCACTACTAGGAAATCTGAATTTAGTTGTGTCCGACCCGGGACCTCCCAATCGGCACACTTGCAACCAACAGTCACAACTAACAGACAGTCAAAGGCAAGTATAATTTATGTATACTAGAATACAAGTTTAAAAATTGTGTCATTGATATTCCGCGTATCAAGTTAAAATTTCAAAATTGGTATAAATGAGTGTATACTTATTTACACCAAATATATGTACATGTATCAGTAGAGACACATGTATATTTAGTATTTTATAATATGAGTAACTCAATACTCCAAATTCTCTCACAGCGAATGTAAAGTAAGAAAAAAACAATCATTCAAAATCCCGCCAACTCGACGCATTACAGATTATAAAAGCGGCGTACGCCGATACTCCACTTGAGGCCTTTGTAGTGCATCTATTCACTTTTACTGAACGCACCCTTAACATGTTATTGTTACGGCTTTGATCATGATAATAATAATACTTAGACATTTGTATTAAAGTTGTTTAATTATTTAGATTCCGACATTTAGAATATTATTATTAAACTAAAAGTTTTGTTTTGTTTTTATCAGGATTTATAGTAAGATAAGAAGCGCTTGTGAGTGATTCCTTGTTTGTGCGTTACGTTTTTTATCAAAATCACTTATCCGATTTTGTTGAAATTAAATTCGAAGATATTCTCAATCAAAATTCATACCATTTATTATGTAATATAATAGCTTCAAATAGATATTTTAATAAAGTTTTCATATTCCTATAAGTAATGCGCATAATATAATAAAGATAAATAGGTACACAACTCTATGTTGAACTTTAAGAAAGAATATTGTTTGGATAAACTTTTTAAATGTCTTTAAAAAGTGAAATTAAGGATATAATAATATCATGTTAAAAATATTTGGTATTCGGTCCAAGCAATTATGGGTAAACGTAAAACATATTTTTTATTTATAAATATTATTAAATATTACTATGGCAGTAAATAACTGTAGCGCAGCGCCTGCCTCTGACTGTATTTTACTTATGGTGTTCTTGATTTGTAACAAAACATGTAAAAAAGCATTACATACGGCAGGGTACCATCCACATCTCATAGACACCCCTCTGAACAGAAAGAAATAATTTGCTAAATCGTTTCTGCTACAGACTGCGAAAGAAAAGAATTCCTTGACGGGTTCTATTTTTCCCGATTCGTACAACCCGGAATTATTCAAGACAAAAGTGAAGACACTTCCTAGACGAGCGTGCTACATCGTAGGCTGGATCTCGCTTCCCATCAAGTGGTATAGCAGTCAAACGCGAGCCTAGTGCTAAATAAAAATAATTAAGCATATCATCAATATCCGGTTATAACCGGCTATTTTTAACCGGAACCATTACAAACAGCAACTCTTGTAGCTGAATCACCCAGCAATAACAGCCACAAATTATATAAACGTAACTTATATATTGAGTAAATAGGATAGTAGTAAAATAATATATTTTAGGATAACAACGTCACAGAGTAGGGAGCTAGTAAAGAGTCACAGAATATGCAACCTTTTGTTTGACCATCCTTCGAGCTAGTACATAGAACAAACAGATAAAAAAAATAGTAGATCTTTAGCGACCTAGCAATCGAATGCAGGATATACCATCCTAGAAGTCCGCACCTTCAAAGGTTCTAAATAAATTCATAGCAAGATCGTACCTGCAACAACAGATATAAAACTGGCAGGTAACCTGATACTATAATTGTTTAAAACATCAAAAGTTATAATCCCGACATAATTGCAGACTCGTTAGTTCTGAAAAACGATATGCGCATGGGGTTGCCATAAACGAAGCATACGAGGGCCGCCATAAACGGGCGGATTAATTTTCGTAATTGCAACCCTTTAATGGTAGAGTCTAGGAGGACGTTCGACGTATCGGAGGAAAAATAAATAAATCATCTACTATTTGTGTTCCTGATGTGTATAGCGGTTACATGTGTTTATGGGTGTTTTTGAAAAGTGATTAGTGTCACTTATGGTAATATTTAAGTACAAATTTTAGGTGCATATTAAAATTACATGGCTCATTACCTATGTCGTAGAACTAAGGCTCGTTGTGGTAGATGAGAACATTAGAGTGGACACCGCGCATCCGTAGACGACTGTGGGGACCTATACAATTCTTATAACCGATACCATTAAGAAGCAGGTGGAGGTATTGGATGAGATCAACAGAAGTTCAACTGTTGCGGGGCGGATAAGAAAAAAGATGTGTCCAACAATTTTGTTGCACTTAGGTATTTTTCACTAGAGAAAAATTGTTTCTTATTAGTTCCAACTCCTAAAGTTGACATTGGTAAGCAAGTTTATGATATTAAATAGTTGCTTATCAATGTATGCGTATACATAAATAATTTGTCATAAAATCTTTTGTCTTTGTACTAAGTACACAGATGCTTAAATAGCTCAGTAACTTAGCGATTTATTACGCTTAGACTACTTAACGTACAATCATACTTAATTACTTGTAGTACGTAAGCATAAAGCTCTCATCACTCCGGTTAATCCCAACATGAGGTTAATCCCAAAAAAAATTAAGACGAAAACACCCTAAGTAGCTCAAGGGAAGGAATTCTCTTAATTCCAACAATAAAAGCAACAAACATTCGTATTGAATTACCAAAATAATGGCGCCGAAAGTGTTTCTTGTCACACTGATCGGGTGACAGATAAAATGTGACGCAGATAGCGCACGCTATTCAGCCTTGAGAATTAAAAAAAAGCTGCCACTGCGTTTGCCGCGCTTTGCGTGTGCGTAAGAGCGTTGCCGATGTTTTGCAAATTGGGAGATTAATGAAAAAATAAAGTACATACTATTGTGGAGCGTAAGTACATCCTTCAGCTAAGCTATTAAATTCCTTTTCGTACACAAAGTTTAGCCTACTAGATAAGAATCCATTCAAAATTTTCATTATCCATGATATATTTAAAAAAGAGTATACATAATTAATATTCAGTGCTTTCGCGTGTAACATAACTTTTTTTAATTAACCAAAGATACTATTAGCATTATGTTTCACATATTTTTCACAGCCGAAAATTGGGATGGAAATTTTAAGCATGTTTTTGTTTTAATTTAACTTAGTTTGTAGTTTTTTTTAAGTTGAGTCAACAAATAAGTATATGGAGGACAGATAAATGAATGATTGTACTGCACAGTCCCTTCATTTAGATTCATTCACACAGTAATGGCTTCACCTAATGTAACTAACAAACCACGATAAAACTAGAGATTAATACTTGATCTATCTGTATAATTTATAGAGTATCAAGATGATATTGATGTCCATTAAAATATCGTTTAATTATTATTCATTATTAATTACTAAAAGCAAACAATACCACAATACCAAATACATTCGCATACATGATAATGGTACCGTACGATGGTGAAAATATTCACCATTTCTCCGCACTCTCCACGCGTGGATCTACGCTATTTCTATTTAGTATTAACTTTTGTAAATAATTCAAAAAATGTCGAAAAAGTACTTTTGCAGTTGAGCTTGTATGAGGAATTTAATAAATGTAGATCGCGTAGACTGAGCAAGCGTAACCGCACGCCTGTAATCCTTAAAGAGGTAAGTAGAGGAATGTACACTCCCACGGTACACCAGTTACGATAAATAAACGCAGGAGAGACCAAAAAAGTCTCTCAATCGTAGCAGGCAGGACTCCTTAGTAGAGACTTCTTATTGAGGCCTACCTCTGTAAGAAATATTCCTTATAATATGTAAGTGTTAACCTTCACCCAAGTGTCGAGGACAGTGGCCCGCTGTACATCAGACCCGCAACCCACATTTCAGAATCCACTGCGGTCAAATTGATCCAAGGAGCTTTAAGCTCTTAAGCCCGCTACAATACATTGAATGGCCCTTAAGTCGTATATCGCATTAAAATCACACTTGGCTGGTTTCATCATTATTTGTCCAGCAATAATTCATTTTTTGTATATGCCACATCGACTTTATGCCACAGGTAATACGGCGCAATGTTGATTGAGGTTGCACGCCCCAGTGAGATGTTATAATACAATGGAAGTATTCACAATGATCTTGCGTTGCGTAATTCAAGGAACCTTATGGGGCTTTTTTTCACATGATCGTTTGTCGGATAAAGTGTGGCATAAAGATACATTTATACTATCTTCAATAACACAAGCGTTTTCCTTGAAATAGTCTCCAAGATCAATGCGTACGCGGAAGAAATGATATGTAGGTGATAGAGATCGACGCTTCACCGACTGAGGTACTTGGCCCGTGCTGCCCTGTAAAGGACCGGCCGTGATAGTATGCGACTAATATTAATTGACACTGACAATACTAACAGATACCAAGGTTGATTTATCTTGGTCGAGTACCGGTTGATGGCAAAGTCAGCAAATCAGGTTTGTAAGGACAGATACGTAAGGAGAGTAAGGGATCTGACATGATCTCCTATTAAGAGAGATATTTAAAATGTAACACATGTCCACTGTAAGCCCTTAAAATTGTAACAACAAAAGCTGCCGAAACCAAAGCTACACAGTCGAAGTTCATTGAAGCGATCATACATCGATTATACGCGCGAGTACCTCGCAAAAATATATGAAAAACTCTTAATACTGAATGGTCTGTATGCATTTGCCAAACTACGTTGGAGGATCGTGGTGAAGATATCCGCCGTTAACTAACGTTTACCATTATTTTTAACTTTCGTACATTAGATTAAATATTAGCTTAACCATTAACTATTAGATTGTTTAGATTTTCCATTAGTTAGCTTGGAATGTAGATATGTAACTGGTGGACCGTGGAAGTGTACTCGCTCTTCTGCCTATCTCTTCGGGGATTACAGGCATGTTTTTTTACTTTAGATTAAATATCACTTGCCGATAAAAGAAAAAACAGTGTGAAGAAAAATGTTCAATTTATACATATATTTGTACCATTTTCTCTAAGGGGCGTATATCCTGTCACCTCTCTCTTGCCCAGCTTGGAAAACTTAGGAGTTCAATCCTTTTTCTCAAAGAAGATCCGGGTATGACAGGCTAACAGTATAGAGGACGAACGAGGACCTGACCCTGATGAGAATAATTCAAAATGAAACCCGCAAAGCAATCACTCAATCAATCATTAACCAAATCGTTCATACACATACACAATCCTGAATAAGGCGAAAAATAAGCAAATAATGAAGCATAATGGAAACACGCAAATATGTTTATGATAACAAAAAACAACAAAGAAATCTCACACAGAGCTCGTCTCTACATGCGACAGTTACAAGTAATACATCAACAATATACTCACATAAATATGTATGTATGTATGTTCATCTGAAAAAACCATTGCGAAAATAATATTATTTTTTTCGTTAGCTCCGTTCCCCCCATTTTCTTGACAAACAAAAGGCGTTAAAAGGTTCGATCAATTACCGTATTACGCGAAATCCAAGGGTAGGATGATCAAAGGGAATATTTCGTGGGTTGTGAGGTAATAGAATCGCGGCTCTACATTTGACTTGCTCGCTCGTACTCGCTTTATATACGACACGGCTTTGCTTGCAACGTACATATTTAAGTTTATAACAGTAACTGCGTTGGTCAAGTAACTGCTAGCGGGACCGCTGAGCAAAAGTCTGGGTTACATTCACGGGACGAGCAAGATTTTAGTGGGTATTTGTAAATTAAAATTCCCAGTAATGGCGTGGAAATTGGATTTATTGCTGGACGTAGCTATAGGAGGTACAATATTAATAATGAAAGGTGGGAGTGTACTGCACTCCTCCGTCTACCTCTTCGTTGGTTACAGGCGTGATGTTACGTTTTCAGTTTGCATTAGTGTTAATAACGTGTCAGATTGGAAGTAATAAATATGTTAGTGCTACAAACTTGCGTCACAATTTACTTTACGGTAATACACTTAGAGAGAAATGTTTGCCAATTTTCGATTAACTACTTATTTGCCTTTTAATATTTAATTAATACATTAATGTTACACGGTTCAAATTCAAAAATTAACTATTTGCGTATTAAATAGGTGTTGCTAATGTGATGATAATGATGATAAAAGCTATCAATCTCCAGCTATCAATTAAAATACATTATTATTTTAGTAAAAATACCGAGAAACGATCTGTGGACACGGACTATAGTGTGAACAGTTCTCATCCTCAGAGGCGTCCCACGCCCAACAGTGGAGCTACAATAGGATCGACGATGATGACAAGGATTTTTGATTTTTTTTATGTGAATCAAAATCAGTATATCTTACATTCATTATGCTGTACAATATTTAATATGTACCTAAAGATAAAAGTCAAACAGTATATCGCAACATTATTTTGCAATAGTTTCCTTTGACCAAAAAGCCTAAGATTCTATAAACTACAGCCACTAGACAAGTCCGTGGGCCATATAACAGAGAGAGGGGTTGCATCTCGGAGTGAGGGGTGTTCTCTGTGACGAGGTGATGGGAGTGCCGGCTGAGACGTGGGCACCTAGGTATGGAGACGGCTTGTCTAAATAAAAACCAATCTGAAACATTTAATTTTAAAATGTCAAAACAAAGAGTCATTCAAGATGTCAATCAAGAAAAATCAAAAATAAATAAGAAACAGAAGATATATGGATGAGGTTTTCGTAATTGTTCACCAGAGTTAGTTATTAAAGTGTCAAAACAATCTTAGAAAAATCTTAATATAATTGCTAACAATTGCCATAATATAATTGCCATGTCTAACAAGGACATTTTAGATAGTTTATTTTTTATAACTTGTTTTTATTTAGTTATTTTTAATATTAAAATGTTTATAGTATAATTTTATTATTGTAACTACTATATAATTGCTAAGTAAATATATTGAAACAACTAAACGACTACCACATCCAAAATCAAAAACTAAGCGCAGCTTTCATGATAGCTGCCAAACAGATGATAATCTACACAGATTGCACATTTCTAAATACATATTTATGCAGATAATTTTCAAAACGAATCCATTTACTTATGACACAAATATTTAACCTGATAAAGAACTGAGCATCCAACCATGGATTCAGCAGTGAAGATCAAACAAAGCAGTCAAGATTATACCGACAGGTCGAAAATAATGATGACATTCTCCTAAACCGTATTAGAACAAAAGGAAAAAATATATAAGCCCCCTTCAACACTCGCCGGCCAGTGGCTTGAGCTCACCCATCGTCCCATCCATATTTTACACAAACCAGCAAATATAATAAAAGCTTCTCAGGCTCACCCTCTTGTAATATATGTGGGTATTCCGAACATACCTACGTGTGCTTCATCATATGTATACAAAAATATCCCTCTTGTGTTGCTAATATATGAATTTTCTTTCGGTACATAATGTTTTTTGCTATTATACCTTATATTTTGTTTTTTTTTTTTAAATTTAATCATAATTTCATAAAAGCTTTAGCTTTAATGCTTTAATTCAGCTTTAAAAGGTTAAAGAGTTTATTGGTTTTAAAATGATCGAATAACTCTTCAATGTGGGTAAACACAAATAGTTATGCAAAAAACTGCTGGTCAACTTTTAATTATTGAAAAGGCACGAATTATGTCTTATATTTAAACTTATATCATACATAGATATTAGATTAAGTATATGAGAAAATATTCACCTAGTTTCTGAGGTACTTACGTATATATAAA
>DWEJ01002829.1:0-11033 GCA_018245835.1 Mysoria sejanus stolli | reverse complement strand
TTCTAAGCAATAACGTCACCTAATATGTTGTATAAACGTTTGTTGAGAGTTGATACAACTGAGTCACTTACATTAGTTTTTATTTAAATAAAAAAAAACAATGGAAATGTATTTATTTATTAAATATGAATTAACATTCATGAGTATTTGTCGTTTTATTGTGACGTCCTATAATTTATAGATAACACTGTCCAGTCCCCTATATCCCCCTAAATCGAGGGGTTAATTGGACATCCTTAGTTGAAGGAAATCAGGCTATTTCTATATTATCCCTTGAAAAAATCTGAAACATTATGCTTGAAAATTTTGTTTTACTAACTTCACAACTTTTTATATTTGTGATATTTGGTAAAATAATACAAATTATACTTGCATAACACAAACGAACAATAAAATGTTGGTATTGCCTACAAAAATCCCGTAAAGAATTTTGGCATATACAATCGCAGTTTCTTTGGAAATATCTTATTATATATTTTATTGTAAAAATCATGTGGTTTGCAATAACGTGTGTAACGTTTCGGAATACAGGTATGTGTTACTTGTCGCAAGTTTCGGTTGACAATTCTTGTACAGATTATTTAACGTAGACATACAATTGCAAATCAATTGCGTTAGGAGCAAATCATATACATGCCATGCGTAATTACGCCTGTAATCCCCGAAGAGGTAGGTAGAGGAATGATGAACACTCACGTTTCACTAGTTACATATTATCATTGTTACTGAAACTTTATTTATTCATATTCATGTCAATTAAATATAGAACTAGTTTTACAGTAACCAGTAGTCTATTACGACAGGCAGGAGATAGTAGCTTGTATTCTGGAATCTTGTATTCTTGTATACCATTAAGTGTTTATCTATAGAAAATTATATTATTATCTTTTAAATAAACATAAAAATATACTTTGAAGTACAACAAAAATAACGTTTTACTACAGGCGAATATTTGAATATAGAATAAACGGATATTGATTTTTGATTATTCAACCTAAGTTCTTAAGTACCAGAACATTATGTCTAGAGTCTTACTGGTAAAATGTCCTTTAAGTATTTACTTTATAAAGAAAGCAACAATATAAAGATACATGTGTAAACACGACCTTGTGTCAAGAGAACTTGTGAGGTAGTAAGCAAACTATTGACACAATTTACATGTATATACACATTATACATTAATTATTTTTATGCTCTCACACACAGATCATATATTTGTATTCATCACACAAATATTATGTGTGAGAATCGAACCCATGATCTCCAGGCCAGCAGTCAGCCACGCTAGCCACTGCACAACGGCCTAGTCAATTGTTGCGGGGACTAATTGTTTGCTAGATCGTGTTTCATTCCAACACAGTGTACAGAAACAGTAACCGAGCTAAAGATTCACGTGTATTCCAATCGTTATTCCATCTAATCTGGTTGAAAAGCCACAATGCTCGACAGCGATACATATCACTTGTAAGGACTCCCTCCCACCACCCCCAGCTCAACTCAGCTTAACACCAAAACTGTACACGTGGACGCTTCTATATGTATGCTGATGGCGTAATAGTAATGTTTTCTAGGCGGGCATGAAATGAATGGAGTCTGCTTTAGTCTATTTATTTGTTGTAAGTTACAATAACATCATTTACAGAGTTGTTTAATGAACTTGGCTTCATAATAACTTAAATATTAAATTTGAAATATACAGGTAATTACAATAATATATAAAATTGCTTTTCATACATACATATTTTGTTATATAATTACATCATATGACATGTAAAATAATGGAACATTTCTGCTGTAATGTAACATTTGTAACGTAATGCAACATTTGTAACGTAATATGTAATACTAGAGAAACTTGTTTCTACTTCACTATATTTATAGATAACACTGCTATGAAAAGTATTGTGTATTCAATTTCATTATGATTTTTTATACAGACTTCAAAATGTTTTCATGACGTTACTTTTTACATATTTGACTTACCTTTCTTCTATAAAATTTGTTATCTGCCACGGCTATTCTCGACCATTAGATCGTGAGCAAGAGCCCAAATAAGAGACTTCAATAATTTTACGTCAAAAAATACTACATTAATTATTTAATTGAAACTGATGTCAGACCATTAATTATTGCTTAGAGTAAACAGTTATTGTAGAATGAGTCTTAAAAGACATAATTTGTTTCCTTGCGAACAATATTTAAATTGCCTACGCCATAAATACGCTTATTCATGTCATCATGAGCGTATCTAAGTTCATTGATGGACATAGGCCTTCCTTGAAGCGCTGGGCATGCGGATCTCCCACCGCCTACTGCTTGCCTGCTGCCTGTAAGGTGATAATATCATACACTAATATTTTTATTCATTAAGGTGGCAAATTGCGTACGTTTAAAAAATTCATCTCTATGCTTTCCCTGTTCTGAGTATCGGAGGCCGATCCACCGGTATCCTCTTCAGTACAACTGACCACGTGACAATAGTTACATTGCCTCACGACCGATACAGTTATTTAATTTAAAATAAATATATTAAATATTACTATCAGAAAGGGATGGTCATATTTTAATTCAACGGTAAGTGATTTTTATTTAATTTACTTAATTTTTTTTTCAACGAGACTAATTGAGTTATTGGTTTTAATTAAATTTATATTTGAAGTAAACGTATTGTGGAAATAACTTCTTTGCCTAAACTTTAAATTCTTTCACTGATTTTTTTATATATAATCATTAGTAATGTAACATTAATCTTAAATTTCGAATTTAACACAATGTAATTTAAAGCTTAGTGACAATAAAATATTTGATTTTGTTTAAACATTAATAAGTGTGTAATTCCTATCTCATAATTATCTATAGTACATAACATACGGGGCTATAATGCCTGTGTAGTGTAGTCTATAATATATCGGGGCATAAGGCAATATTCATACATATATTATATATTAATTTTGGCGTGGGCTCTTACACTACTTTATTAATTGTATATTTATGTATTATTGGAATGTATGTATATCTTGTAATCTTCTATTCTATATATAATATTGTAAAATTGTTCCGACAAGTGTCATAAAATTAAAATTCTAATGTTAAACAAAATCAATCATGTAAACTTTTTTAACTTTTACATTGTTTACACTTCACATTCGTAGCATATTTTATTAACAATTATTATCCTTGAAATAACATAACAAAAACTGCAATAACAATCAATCAAACAACAATGAAATGCCTTATTGTTCATATTTTATGCAATATTTTATTTATTAATGAAAGAAAACCGTTTCACTTTTTTAACAAATCGTGAGAATCATAATTTGATTATTTGTTACAACATTGTAATGATTTTAAAATGGAATTCGATAGAACTATTCTTCTTATTTTAAATTTAACCAATTTAGATTATTACTCAAATTGCGAATAAATACATTTTAAATATGAAAAATAACAGTTACTTATGTTAGTAGGAGTAATAATATAAATCAAAATATTTCTTTACATAAATTATTAATATCTCTTTTAAAATATGATTAAACAACATGAAAAGACATTGAACAAAATCCAAACAAATTAAAACACGCGAAAACGGCACCTGTTTTTCATTACCGCATCCCCCTCTTCCGGTAACTTGACAGCTGTCAAACTTTCGGCGCGAAAACTGCTGTAGCGCGACGAATGCGTCAACAAAACTGTCTTTGAACAAAAGAAAAACGATACAAATTATCCTCATTTAGTGGTAATTTAATAAACTTAACTAAATTATAGGCATTTAATTCAATTTAAGTCTTGTGTGACGGTTGAAAGGCCAATGCGCGGTCAATCACCTTCGCTTCGAAGTTACATAACAAGAAATAGGCTTTAATATTGCCTTACTATTTTTGAGATATTCTTGCATTTATTTCATTTATTTTGAAATAAACTTCAACAAATATACATTTTCGTGCAGTCAGTAATACTGATTATCAGATATTTAACCCTTGCCTCTGGTTCATATACGAGTATGTATGGAAATTTTACATAATCGTTAATAAGGTCTCTGTCGAAAGCGATGAGCAGATTGGATTTTCGAACGCATGTACAGTATAAATTGAATATTAAATTAAAATAGGTTTAGCCAATTATTTTATTTAGACATTATTTTATTTTATTTCATTGTCTAAGGCACACAAAACAGAATATAATCATGTAAATCAACAATATATTATTTAACAATTAAAATATCTAGAATATATTCCTAATATATGTGTATACTATAAGATTAAATGACAAAAGCAGTTGGAAAAAATAAAAGCAAATATTAATTAAAAACTAACTTAAAACTAAAAAAAAAATTGTGTTTCACATAGAATTAAACAAAAATAGGTGATATTGACTGTTCAGCCTTGCTAAGAATAACAATGACTTCTTTTTTGAATCTTTTATTATTGTTATTGAAAATATCAATACTTTCATTGTTTTTAATGACAATATCATTATATAGGCAAAAAAATCATATAAGCATATTAATTTCAGTGTATTACGACGATAAAATTCATGGTTTGTAAAGGCCTACAATTAAAAAACACGAAAGGTTCTTTACTATAATAAAGCATCGATAACATTTGAATATTAGTCCTATGTATATGGGATATATGGCAGTTGCAGATGATTGAAATAAGAGAAATTTGTTCTAGATATGATACTAGCGAACAATTAATTAACCATTTTCATATTTTCAAATAGCCCAGTGAAGCTGTTATATATATACACAAAAGAATGAAAAAATCATGTAACACGTGTTATTATCGGTGCCTCAATTGTTAGGTCATGGATGGATGATTGAATAAAACACTTTATGAATGATTTCGTCAAAAACAATTTACAATATTATTAAGCATGAGCCAGGCTGAGTCACGATTGTTTTTTCGGGATGGACGACTTGTTTTCGGTTTATAGGAGATCTTTCTTCTTGAGCTCTCGTCCATTGCAGGTGTGAATGAGAGTTAACCCGATTCGTACATAATAAAGTGTAACACTGGCGAAACATTTCGTCGCAGTCGTAGAACAACGACGGATTTGTTTTTTCAGAAAAATCTTTCTTGGCGTATTTTTACTTGAAATTCTTAATTTACTTCTTTTTATTATAAAACAAAAACGTTTTTCTAATTCTAAATTAAACAACCGAGATACACCGACGGATTTGTTTGTTTATTAAACGTAAAAACAAATCTTCAAATTGCTCTTCTGAAAAAAGTTAGAAAATATCAGATCCGTCATTGTTCTACGATTGCGACGATTTAAGAATAAGATTGTAGTATCTTCACGCCGGGCCCCTTAAGGCATAAACAGAAGGCACCGAGTACATAAGAAATTCTAATTCAATTCAAAGTTCAATAAAGAAATGAAAAGTTTCGATACATGTTCCATATATTATATGTAAAATTGTATATTACAGGATAATTGTATTTAATTTCATAAGTTGAAGTTTTCATATCATGGCAAATTTCAAGTGATCTAACTATATAGATGGAAGAATCCCTGGATGGCCGCGAGGCTGGCGCCAGTGCTTCAGGCTTTGATTCCGCGGCCATTTTGAATGATGATGTTTCACCAACCACCAGTTTTTGCTACAATATTCCTAATTTATTTAATGGGTAAGTTGCATGTAGTTTTATGTTAAAGTTCTAACTAGATTAGATCAGTACCATTCATAGAAACTTCTTTATCGCGTTGAATTCGTATTTAATGTTAAAGTAAAACTAGAAATGTGGGGTCTTTTTAGCGATGTTAGGGTTATTTTTAGGGATCAAAATCCACTAACAGTCGGTTGAAGACAAACCCGTGTCTTTTGTAAATTTGGAAAATATATGGACACACAGTTTTCTCGTTACATGTTCGAAACCTTTTCATTATTATAGTGTCCCAATTTTATGTAAAGACCCTCGGTGTGAAAAGCATTTGATCGCTATCAGGTGACTCCGTTGGGAGCTGACTTGTCCGAGTTTTGTTCAGACGTGATAAGGGCCCATTCACATTACTAAGGGTTACATCACACATATCGTGTTCAAAAAAATTTTGTTAACTAGTATTTTAGCTAAACTGGGCACAGCTCATTTAACAGTTAATTATTGTCATATTATTTTCTATTCACAAATGTCACCTGGCTACGAAGCGCAGACTACCTTTTAACTTAAACTGGTTTACTTTTCAACTACGTATATGTATAAAGTTGTTGTATAATGTTAAATGATTGAAGGAAGATCTACACTCTGATGTTTTCATTGATATCTAATTTCTTTACAAGAAATAATGGATGACAAGAAAAAAACATTCTTATCCTTTATACGAACAATTGTTGATTACATTTCATTAAAGTAGCAATATTGTTGTTAATAGACACTATAACTCATATTTCGTTGTAATATGATAACATTTTTAAAGGTACGTAGTGTAGGTACGTAGTTTTGTTACAGATCTTAAGAACTGGATTAGAACTGTTAAATTGGCAATCATTACGTTAAATAAAATGTTAAACTATTATTGTATTAATGGAATAAATATAAAAGGGCTGCTTCGGTGGTCATGTTGGTTACAATCGCGACTACCGATCGGAAGGACTTGGATTCAAATCCCGGGTCAGACAATATTGGATATTTCTAGTTTAGATTTCCTAGTAGTGGCTCGTAGTCTGAATTTGTGATCGGTGTATGCCAATAGGCTCACCATCTATTGTATATTAAAATGTATACGTTAATGATGAAACGCGGAAGAGTACTTCAAATTTGAACGACTTGATTTATATACCTTACAAAACAGATTAATATCTACATAAATGTAATCGTTACTATTAAATTCTAATAGTTATTTGAGTAAATGATATGTATGTGGAAATAAAAGTACATTCATTTTAGTACACTGTTTACTCTAGACTAGGTCCGGGTTCAGTCCTCTGCGAGCGGCCAGACACCGAGGCTGGCGAGTCTTACACAAGCGCGGAGCCGACGGACGAGCCAGTCGACCAGCAGTACGAAGACGATGAAGAATATTCTCCTAATTCCAGCAAGTTCCATTTATTTAAACTAATTTATTTCTTTATCTTATTTGAATTTCTGATCCCAGTATACATTGCCATGTGACGACTCTTTATAATTATTATCATAATTTTCAATACAACAGCAGTATTGTAGTCTTATAAATTCATTTATTTGTTTTTCTAACATCTATTTTTAATTTTTTAGGTTCCAAAAGTGATGTCCCAAAACGGAAACAACGTCGATATAGGTAAATCCACGTTATAAATATCATTATTGCCAAAATCTGTGTTATTACTTGAAGACATCATAGCCGACGAGTAGTTCAGTATGTCAATATTATAGAGAAATATATTCAGGATAGAGGTCTGTAATCAATTTTGATGGGTACACCATATTTAAAAGTCGGAATGTAAGTCTTAGCTGTATGTAGCTACGTAGCTTTGATGATCAGACGTACATCATCATTATCTAGCATATTTAAGTAGCACAAGTAAAGTGTATGGTGCATGATGTTAACATGCTGTACATGCTGGACTTGATGATGTACAGCTAGTTACATTGCTTGTATTCTAGGTTCATTTCTACAACATAAAAAACTTTAATTACTTTAATTTATATTTGCCACACACATTAATGCAATTACAAGGAATTGGCTATACACAGGATTTTAATACGTTCATTTTGATAATAATGATTTTTATGCGAAGTGGTGTCTACTATTAAACATAGGATGACCATGTTGTAGAGGAACCGGCATTCCGTGCTCTCTGCTTATCCCGCTAGCGACAACAACCTGGCGTAGGTATATTGTGATCATGAGAATTACTTTGAAGAGAATCGGTGTTTATTATCGAAAAGCAGTGACCGCAAGTGATAAGTTAACTATATTGTAACACGAAGTACTCGCGAAAATTGCTTGTTAACGGAAACTCATCTCACGGGTGATAGCATGTCACCCGCGTTGTTTAACTTTAAATCACTTGTGGTACGACAGCAGTTAGCACTTTGGCGTGTAGCTATAACGTATCAACTTAAATATTATCTGAGTTTTTCGTTTACCACATAATATGACTTTTTATTTATTTTTAATAATGTATTGTATACATAATATATTACATTCTATATGCACTTGTACATTATAATATTCATAATACTTCAAACATCGTTGAACATTGCGGTATAATGAGTGAGATTTAATGATATCATATGATCTTTGCGTAATATGTAGTAGCACTAAATTTCTTTTTTAAATTTCGTCTTAGAAATAATCCTACCTAACATTATCATTATTACTGACGATGATCATCTGACATCGAAATAACCACCTCAGACAATTTTTTTTCTATCGTTGATTTATACTATCACATTTTAATACAGATAGCCCTTTAGTCGTTCACAGTGACATATGTAGATATTGTGAAAATCTTGCTTTCAGGACCACCTTCTCCAACGTCCAACTGGAGCAACTAGAAGCTGCTTTCCACAAAACCCATTACCCCGATGTCTTCTTCAGGGAAGAGTTGGCAATGAGGATCGATCTCACTGAAGCTAGAGTTCAGGTTTGTTCTGAATTTTTCAAAATACCTACTATCACAGCCAGTTACATCTTAAAAGACATTTTAAATAAATGGGTCTCAATTATTTTATCACACAGGAACTAATTGTGACCAAAGATGTATTATATATAAAACAAATGAGTTGATGTGTACTTAAAGAGATATCGTCCTTAATATGGAACATTCAATAAGAACAAGTAATATATCGCATTCAATATATTAATAACATAATTTTCAGACATCTGGGGTTATACCAAGAAAGAGTCTCAGACTGTAGAATCTATTTAGTAGAGCCTTAGAGCACTTTTTAAAATATGTGTGGCTGTTATTGAGCCATCTAGAATTTTAACGCATGTATGTTTTTTTAAGGTCCCAATGGTTATTGGGTAGCGAAGCCCATTTAACGTTGGGTAAATTGTTTAGCCGTGTCATTTATTCTTGTGACTCAAAAAAATCCAACGTAAAATGATGTTAGCCATGTAAATGCCGTATGCAATTGGAGCGTAGAAGAGTTAGTGGTGGTGGCCTAGTTGTTGAAGAAAATTTAACTTTCTCTGACTTGACCTACATCGGCCTGATATCGTACCGAACCTTAACTAGTTCTTTTAAAGTCAGAAAGAGAATTGCTCGTGAATTTATAAATTTTATTTAAAGCATTTTTATACTCTTATTGTTAGGCAATTAGTTATTATTTGAATGGGAACGTAGTATATACGATATATGAAAAGTGGCTGGCAGCGGTTGCATTCGAAAAGAAGAAGATTGAGTTCAGTGACTCGGTATTGGAAAGTCCTATGCCCAGCAGTGAGGATTGGGATGGGGAGGTAATACCTTTTAGCCAATGCAACCTAAATAGACCAAGGGTGACTAAACCCTATCATATTAATTGGTTTCCAAGTCCATCGGTTAGTAAGAACCGGGTAAAGGATTTGGCAGAATATTGGTATCACAAGGTGTTAGTTCTTTGGGGAGGCCTATATCGAGCAGCCAAACTTGCATCCTCCAGGAGTTGACTGCGATCAATATTGTAACCAAATTTCTGCAAGCTATAACTGAGAGAAAGCTAAGCGTGCTTTTAGGTCATACATTTATAAAACACAAACGCTACACAGCTACAAAATAGTTGAATTCTAACAACAGACAATTGTTTTTTACATATTCAAAAATACGTATTCGTTGTTCTAATGGTAAAAATATGACAATATTTCAATTACTTTTTACAGAACTTAGAAAATAAATTTCAACGACAAACATGTAGGACTTAAGCACATCGTTAGTTTAACTGAGAACTTTTCAAAATTGCACAGTAGGTACTTTACCCGTAGAAGTACAACCGTTGGAATAGTGAAGGCGAACCAAGTTTTGAAACTTTCGTTTACAAAAAGAGAATTGTATATGAAGGCGAGTACGCTGTAGTTTGAAAAAAATATGCATGGAATACCAAGCTTTAAAATAGTTCAATTTGAACATTTAACTGAATTTCACTTTTATTTGTGAATGTCTTTTTCAATGAATATGAATTTTATTTGTGAATGGTAGAATGGCAAGTCGCAATCGATACTTCATTTATCTGGCGCTATGTACCATTTTAATGATACTTTGTTTTTGGTAACTATATAAGGATGCCATAATTTTCAAATGTTTTTCAACAAACCATTGTTTCATTACAATGTCATAATGGTACATCTTATCCAATACTTCAGCTAAGAGGGTTTGTACGTCTTGTAATTGAACCTTGGGTTTGGGTTGTTGTATACAAACCTTGACGGAGGTCCTTAGAGACACACTGAAACAGAGTGGTGAAGCATGAAATATCTCGGGTTTGCGGATAAATTTCTGTAAAACAACCAGGCATTATAAACTACAAAATCAAACTAATATTAGCTTACGAGTATTTTAATAACAAAGGTTATATTTACGTACATACATATTGTCATATTTACTTACTGCGAGGATAGATAGATATTGCGCCTTATCAATGGATGAATCCTGATAAAAAACCTCCAGCTTCCAGTACTATTAATTAGTGATAGTGTTAATAAATTAGTCTATCATTTAATAAAACATAAAAACGAGACAGCATTTTTAACAATACATTTTCGTCGAGTTACAGGTATGGTTCCAAAACCGTCGTGCGAAATGGCGAAAGCAGCAAAAAGCTGGCTGCGAGCCATATCCAAATAGAGGCCCGAGGTCTCCAGACCAAAGATCTTCATCAGCGCTGGCTCTGGAGATGAGGGATTTTATTACTATACCAGGTGAGTTTACACTAACATTTTATTCATACCTTTAATACGTATGGATGATTACGTGTGTGATCTGGCTTACTAGCTGGACATTTATTGTATTAAATTACTTCAATACTCTTATTGCAATCATAATGGTATATAATAGGTCTTACATAGGAATATTTACAAAACACACATGAACCCTGTAAGGGTATTGCAATATAGCGAGAGCGCAC
>DWEJ01002828.1:0-11034 GCA_018245835.1 Mysoria sejanus stolli | reverse complement strand
ATATCCAGACTCCAAACCACTACTAGAAAATCTTAAATAGAAAATTTTGTAGTGTTCGTCCCGGGAAGCGAACCCGGGACCTCCCGAACGAGTATGAAAATAAATATGAATATGAAATAGCAAATGAAGTATATTAAAAAAATGTATCCACATTAACAATATCACATTGACTGTATATTAAATTATGTGGGATTGTTTGAAGAACCCTTTTATTCTACACATGATAGAGTTTCCATTCTCATTAAACGTAATGTGCGTTGACTTTATACATATTTGTAGTAATATGAATATTCACTTCAACCGTAATAACATCACCCCTGTAGATTCCCGAAGGGTTTGGGAGAAAGATGTAGTCAGTACACATTCACGTTTCACTGGTTATGTTATTGTTAAGAAACAGGAGGTATGCTATCGGCAAAAGCTTATATTAATAATGTAATGTTAATTTGAGTAAAATAGTTTTTGCATTTTTTATATCTATACGATCACAGCCGCAGTGTTATTAAATGAGAATATATGGATTCAGTATTTTCTGAACTAGCACATTTATACTTCGTGCTACTTTATGTGAAGATTCGATAAAGTAGCATACGAATTGACTAAATGAAATTTTAAAGAAGCCAGCATGAAAAATGCAAAGGTTTTCAAAACTTGCGCTAAGTACATATAGAGGAAATCCGAACACATTTTAACGTCGGAAGGATTGACATTTCAGAACGAATATTATAAAAACTTTAATTCATATTTTAAATATAAGTTCGAGAAGAACAAATCCCAATATTTAACACAACTCAACACTCACGATACAAGTAAAAAAAATTATTTTACTGAATGTAATTTTATTTAACGGTGGCAAGGAGTGAAATGACAGAATGAATATTAGGAAAATTTTTACTCATATTTTAAATATTATTTCGAAACAAAAAGAACAAAGCCCAATATTTAACACAACTCAACACTCACAATAATAACAACATTTTTTTATGAAATTTATTATTGAAATTTATTTATAAAATACTTTTGTTGATCAAACATTATTCCTTGTCCTGATAAATGAGTGCGGTACCTGTAACTGTAATATTTAAAAATATCTTTATTGACAAGTGGACGCTCTGATCGCATCATTCAACATTAAAGCATTATCGGTAGATTTAACATTCAACGAAACAAATTTCCTCAGCGATAAGAAACGAAATCGATAATCGTAACCGTAAATAATAATATTAATGACTAGGATAATAAATAACTCGAAAAATAGCAATATCAGTCCTGTAATTCCTGACAGGTGGGTGGTAGACTCCTACGTTTCTCCAGTTATATTTACGTCCCATTATGGTTTAGGAGGTCAGCCAATCGCCATAAACCAGGCACGATTCCACACTCCGAGCCACTTGTAGAAATAACTTAGAATAATCAGGACCCAGAATAGACATGGGATTTGAACCCAGGACTTCTCCAACCAAATCCTCTCAATCAATACAATCAACGAGGCAGTGACAGGCAATACACAGACAATTTGCAATAAAGTAAACACGTCTAAAGCTATAAGCTGCAGCAAAACCTTCTAATATAAGATTTCTTACTGTACTCGAGTAACTGTAAAAGCAGGCTGGACGAGGTGTCTGATAGCGTCAATAACCTGACACATCCTGGTTGGTATTCCTAAACAGGTTCTAAGCTATTTGCGGTAGCGAAGTCGCAGACTAAATATTTCTTTGCCCTGCACTGGTTCCGCTGATGAGTTAACTTTTTAATCATTACTACTAGCCGTAATGGTTAAAGTTATTGAATGATGCAAAACAAAACCACTAACCCCAAACCAACGAAAAAAGTTGTCGAAAGTTCTGTTCAGATTTCACTAAGGCATTTGTACTACATAGTATAAAACAAAGTCGCTTTCCGCCGTCTGTGTGTCTGTATGCTTAGATCTTTAAAATTACGCAACAGTTTCTGATGGTTTTTTTTTAATAGACAGAGTGATTCAAAAGGCAGGTTTATATGTATAATAACATCTATTAAATAGTTGAGAAAAACTGTTATTATTGAGATTTCTAATGTGATGTCGTAAATAATCACATTTTTTCCGCTTACATTGCAAACGCAGGCTGAACCCTACGAGATTTATCAAAGTAATGTATTAGAGAATTATAGACCTACAAAAATACTACAAAAAAGTCCGCGATAGCATGTGTCTATCACATCACGCCTATAATCCCTGACGTGGTAGGCATAGCAGTGTAATACGCTCCCACGTTTTATCAGCTACGTTTATGTCCCTCTAAGGAATAGGTGATGAGCCTCTTGCCATACACCGGGCACTTATCAAATCTCCGAACCACTGCTAGAAATGTTCAGTTAAAAGATCTAAGTTAGAAAAATCCAATAGGATCCGACCCCGAATTTGAACCCACTGCTTCTAGATCAGTAGTCGCACATGCAAACACTTAGCCAACGAGGTAACAAATATGGGGCTTAAGAAGCAATATCTAATACATAAAAATCTAGTGTCACAGTGTAAGTGGTCGAACTCTTCCGCAACGGCTTGTCTATTCAAGTCAACATGAATCATCAACACTTAATTATTAAGTTACTTATTTATTTAATAACTACTATTAGTAAATAATACCAAGCTGGGCACTACGCTGCTCCAGCCTCTAAATATTTCCACCGAACCTCATTGAAGGATTGCGTAATGAGGTCGATACTGCCGCTAGTTACAAGGATAAACCCGTGTCCGAGAGAGAAATGTTGATTGCTAGTAGCCCAATAAACCTCTTATTAACCGAGCACTACCGCTATCAAAAGTTTTGCTCTGACCAAAAACCAAATTATATGAGGAATGGCGAGAACAAAACACTAAAATTAAAACAAAACAGATACCACAATTACTTAGATGTAAATGACAAAATTAATGCTTATAAATTTTCGAAACATATATAAAACTTTAAAGGCATATACTAGCAGTAAAGTTTTATTCAACTTTTTAAATAACAAACTGCAATAGGGCGCAATGGTGCAATATATCAAACGTTTGGTAATAGAAACTAAGAATTTTCACTGGCATATTTTTGACAAAAATACGATGTTTTCAATAATACCGTGAATGTGCAAACTAATAAATACGAATGGCTTACCAGAAGTATCTATACTTACTAGTCTTTAAGTCGTAGTTGTATAAGAAACTCGAAGTTAAGGGCCTTATATATGTATATACTTATATAAATATTTATTTAAATGGCAAGTAGGTTAAACAACGAACGCCACTGGTCTCTCGTTAATTGTTTAATAATAATGATAGTGAATCATGTCGTATCGCAATGTCGATATCATTCTATGTACCCACATGTGCGCAACGTATGTTTATTCTGAAAGTGTATCCAAAACCAGAGATTAATCTTAATAAACCAACAGTGACGAAGCTTCGATAACTTTGACAGAGTTGGCCGAAGTGCTACATATTAATCTAAGTTATAGGCACATGTATTGTTTCTTGTACGACGTTTGACCTTAGAAAATACTATATACCTATTAAACACAAATAACTATGTCTGTATATTAAGTATAGTTTTGATATTAAGTCCGAAAAATATATGCCTTATATTTATTTTGAAACCTAACATTAAGACTGTACGACATTACGTTTCTCCATAGAGGTGAGGAGTCGAGCTTATTGCCATACACCGAGCATAAGTCCATACTGCGAGCTAGTACAAAAAATCTTAGACTTTTGTACAGCAGTATAAGAACCTAAGTAATTGGATGACAAAAATGTAACCAGAGGTTAAAAAACAAAACTGACAGACGCACACCATAAACAAATATGTAATTAATTAATTGTGCTACAATAGTTTTACAACTTTATTCAACGCACTGCTCCTTCAGTTACCGTTAGGCAAAACCCATCAAACATCACTGTGTACTTTAAACATATGCTAAAGCTGAAGCTCCCGTAGACAAATCGACAGCAGTTCGAAACTGTCTATAAAGTTAAACACAACCGCGAAATGGTCGGCTCTTAGATTGCTAGTTACCTAATTTCCACCGGAGCTTCCGTTCTTCCGAGAGCACGGTAAACATTCAGCGTCAGTTGAAATTCTAATAGTAATCGTTATTCTGTCGGACGTCTTCGAATCTGTTTGAAAATAGGTTTGTTAATTGATGCAACTTGACTTATTCATATTCTAGCTATGTGTTATACCGTCACGCAAAAAGACTCTTGAATAAGAATGGCCTTCAACAGAATGATCATTATAATCACCTGTATAAATACAATGATGTACGCACCTGTATAAATACAATAATGTATTTTTTAAGAAAAAGATTAGGGCTGACTAGCGATCAGTCAACTTCAAAGCAACAGGTTCAACAATTAAATTCTTTCCAAATGAAGAAATAAGTCCGCAATCCCTATCCGCACGTAATTATAATATAATCGATAATGCTTCGTTAACAATAGAAAACTGATGTCTGAGCCCCTCTTTGCGTACCCTAATTGCATTGTAGAAGCTTAATGGACTCAATCGGGACTCGCATTTTTACCAAGGATTTGCATTCAATGAATATAATTGGATCGGTCCAATAAAAAAAGGCAATAAAAATGGCAGGAAAATGTCTTTACATTTTTCAACGTTTTCTATCACAGTGTAATTGATAAGAATACTGTGGAAACGGCCTTGTCCGTTTTAATCAATGTTTAATCAAACAAACCTTTCCGTTAGAATTTCCAAAGCGATTGAAACTCGAGTCGATTGAAAGTTTCATAAGTAATTTTCCCAGTTAATGTTGTAAAAGGTAGCTTAAAAAGTTTTGAACACGTCGATATCGTTGGACAAATTGGAGCGGAAAGTGAATATAATTGGTTCGAAGGTTACCTCTGGAATATGACACACGATATAGATTGTGATAGCGGCTGGGCCTGGATGCGAACAACCTGCGCGCATTATGGCTTTTATCTTAAAATTACCGACAGTGATGGATGACGGGTGCCGACGTAATTCATTTATCTGCGACTAAGGGCCGGCCTGATACCCGGCTGATGCGCCTCGTCAGGCCCGACTATGCACTGGCACGTCGGCACTGTGGCGTCCGCCTGCACTCACTTTGAAAGCTCTCCTTTCATAAACTTCTTTATGAATATTCCTATTGTGTCAAGCAGCTTAGTAACTTTATTAACTTTTGATATTATGAGGAACAAGTCGACGAAGGATAACGTAAATTATCTATTAAAGTTTATAAAATAAACAAAAGAAAGATCTTTCCACACTATCCAATCGGTTAACACAGTAAGTAGTTAGCATCTTTTATTTTATGACAACGAAGTGTATGGAAAGACAATGCTAATGGTATCCTTCAATTAATATGAGAAGCTACTATTGCAAAGCTAATATTGCGACACTAATAAAAGCCTCTAAGGAGCTATGAAATGTCTCCTAAATTCGGCAATTTTCTTTTCATTCCAACAATAATACTACGCTCCCGTACTCCCGTAAGTATTCGTTCAATCACTTCTCTACATCCTTAAATATGCTGATACCTGTATGTTGCCTACGCTGGGAAAGAAATATATAACCTTGAGCGTTTTAAACGGTTTATGGGTGATACATAGTAAAGTTAAAATAAGTAATTTAATTAGTTACCTAATGACCGCCACACATGATCGATTTCTCTGTCCTTCTTTGTCCAACGCTCTGCAATTATAATATCTTTAGAAATTAAATAATTTTAAAATGTTATCATGTTTGCAGATAAAAATTAATATAACAATTTTCCATCACACTTGTATAATTCTATGTTTATTTTTTTCATATAATATTTATCCAGTGAACTTGCCAGTCCTTAAGCGTTTCCAATACGTCACGTGAAGGAAATTGCTTAAGGCTCAATTCTTTATACCTTCTCTTTGTGATGTGAGGTGATATGATCAATAAAGTATAATATTGTATCGTATTACATCGTATTACAGTGTATCGTTTAATGATAATAAAATATAAATTATTTAAATTAATTCAGTTGGACAAAGATCATAGATGGATGTTATTTTAAGGGGTTATACTCAGTTATTTTCAAAAAATCGTTTTTTTTTTTCAAAAATTTTAATCAAATACAAAATTTTTTTTCAAATAGCCGCCATTTTATCAAAAATCAAAATTTTTATTATCCTCCGTTCAATACCTGCATTTATCTATTCTTTAGAAGAATTCACCTTAATTTTTTATTTCAGATTATCCAAACCGTCGAAGTGGTGCTCACCGCTAAGCGCCTTTTTTTGAGGTCGTTCGGAACATCATCTACAGAAGCGGTGCAGATCAATATTTTACATGAGTTTTACACACAATTGCATTCTCAAAAGTACGCTCTTTCAGAATTACCATCACTTGTAATTAATACATAAAAGCTGTTTCTATAAAAAAATCATAAAAAACGTCTTTTTTGAGCCTCGCAACTGCGTATAACCCCTTAAGATAAATAGTAACCAAGCTGGTTAATAACAGTCTAGGAAAAAGAAATGCATTTTGAGAGAAGGAGAAAGAGAAATGACAAAATAAGCCAATGTTTAAAACTTCACATTTACACTCATATACTCAGGCAGTTCTTACGTTTTGCATGCGTAGACTCTACGACATATATTATGACTACGATATTGTGACTCGATTCTCACTTATACTTGGCATAGACTCAATAACCGTTAATTGTTGAGCTCAGGTGAAAAACCTCTAAGCTTTGAACTTACTATGTATTATTCCTTAGGTATTTTTTTTGCGACGCAATTAAAGGAGTTTTTATATGAGACATCGATTGGCACGCTTTGAATGTAATACCGTCCAGTGTATATAACGACATGGTCACTCTGCCCCTAAGCCACCGTTTTATACTTAACTAATGCAGTAAATTGTACATGTAATAATGATACATAATAATAATGTACATGTAATAATGTAGTAAATGTATGTAATGTACATGTAATAAATGACTAAAATTATTAAAATTACATCTTAACATTTGTTAATATAAATTGTTGTTAATATTAAAACAGAACAATACTGTTAATGAAACTGTGGTTTATTAATTTAAATCCATACTTATCGTTTTCAGTTCTTCGAATAACCATTCATTTCAATTGTTCACATCTACCAGGTATCCTATGAAGACCTATTTGTCAGGAAAGCAACATCTAAGCACTTTTATTTATATACCTTTAAAAGCAAATTTCTGGTCATCTCTCCAAAATTCGATTACAAGGTTTTGTTCATGAGATCTTTTAATAGTGATTAATAATCTTTAATGGCAGTTCACGGTAAAATAATCAATCAATGAATCTAATAAGTAAATTTATATCGTATACATATGTATGGAATACATTAAACACCTGACTGTTGATTGTGTTCCCACCTCATACATCTGATCGAAGACTACTCATCAAAAGCTGAGCGATTCCCTATTCCCGAACAAAAAAAAACCACTGAGCAAAACCGTATAAGTGGCCTCGAACCATCCGTGCATTGCACAGGGAAGTGCGTGCCCGTAGTAAACGGTGAAGCCACAATCGATACCGTAACTTTCCAATAACGCGCGGATATGCGGAAGTCCACAACGATTCTCTATATCCTCACTCGTGCCATATCCACTCTACTAACATTATTCACAGGCACATAAAAAAGAATTATCAATTTATTGTTTTTACTGCTTTTTAACTAGACACATATTCATGATCTGTCGTTAAATGTTATTGCCTCTATATAAATATGTATATACCGAATTGGATTAACTTGTTTTTAAAACTTTTTATATTCACTCGTAGTTTAATGGTGGTATATTTTGCTGTTTTTTTTCTAACTTTATAGCGCTATTTTCTTCTAAGATCAAAAGGTCAGCAGAAAATTGTTTGTGTCCTTTGTTCGTGAATATCTCGACAAAAATTTCCACCAATAAGCACATTTCGGTGGAAAGTTTCAGGGCAGCCGAGTGACTTCGATTACCCGCTTGGCTTGGCTTTTAGTCAGCTTGCCGAAGTGAGCTTTAGTATGAAAAGTGAACTGACTGTGAAAATCAAAATTCACACAATTACACGCGCAGTGCGCCTCAATTCAACGTGCAGGCCTCTCATAAGACATATATACATATTCCGCACACCACCTGTTTCCAATTTTCAACGGTCACATATTTACGGACCAGTGGCAGTGTTTTTAAAACAAAAATATATTTCATTCAAAATTGGAACCGGAATTCGCAAGGAATTAAATCGTGATGAAGCGTTGTTACAAAATTATTTTTCACGCTTCCGTACAGCGTGATTTTATGCGCCGTGTGCGTGGGTACGTCAACATATGAATGCCTGCGACGAGCAATGTACCTATTCGAAAGTCTATTCTTACGTTTAAAATTCATCCACTTACAATTTCTGCAGCTCCGCCACTGGTTTTTACAAAACAGTCGCATAAAATTCACCTGAGACGGAATAAAATTTAATCTTTCATAAAGCGTTATTAACTCTTCCTCTTACTGTTATAAAAATGTCTAGAAAGTAGGACGTACATTATGAATGGGATTTTATTTGGAATTATACTTTTGATATACATCAAAAGATCCTTTTTCATAATCCTGTATTCGCGGTAAGATGTATAACGTCATTGTTAGCATTATTATAATCATATTATATCAGAAAGTGACTAAATTCAGTTCTTCTACTCTTTCATGTCCATTTTTTATTAATATTTGTATGTTTTGTCAATAATAACCTAACAATACAATTTTAATTGCTAAAAGCCGAAATTTCTAACTAATACAATTATTCAGCGTTATAAAATATATTTTTTTTCTTTTCATCTTCACGCCTGTAATTCCCGAAGAGGTAGGCAGAGGAATGCAGAACACTCCCACGTCTCACCGCATACGTTTTGTACGTCCCACTATGGAATAGGTGGTGAGCCTATCGCCATTTATCGGGCACATATCCAGACTCCGAAACACTACTAGAATTTAGTTTTAATTTTAGATTTTCTAGAATATTTTCTAGAAAATTTTCTAGTAATTTTCTAAATCAGAAAATTTCTAAATTAGAAAAATTCTTTTGTAGTGTTCCACCCGGGAATCGAACCCAGGACCTGCCGATCTGCAGTCGAACTTGCAACCACACGACCAACGAGGCAGCCAAATTATTTATTTTATTTTATTTTATTGAGAACAAATAGTGCGTTCTTCGTGCAATGTGTTTATTAATTATTTGACTGCCTAGGTTGAGTGGATGTTAAGCGCGACCGCTGATTGGGAGATCTCGGGTTCATTTCCCAAATCGGGTACTATTGGATTTTTCTAACTTAGAATTTTTGATTGAAATTCCTGGTAGTGGCTAGGAGTCGGTATTAACGCTCGGTGCAGAGCAATACACCTCTTATTTCATCGTGGGATGAAAACATTACTGGTGCATCTACTACACTACTTCAGCCCCTTCAGTTATTACACGTGTATTACTTTTGTTATATTTTTAACATAAACGTACACAAAATTCTGTACATAAGCACCGCTCACTTTTTATTTCGATGTTTTCGTTAATGCAATCCGAAATGTATTCTAAGAGGAGAGCATAAGGCGGCAAGAGGAGCGGGGCTGTATATTTTATTTATCTATCGGTTGGAATCCGCGTGCATTTCCCAATGCATAGCCGACGCTGCATTAGCACCACTCCGCATGTAATCGTATTTGCATTATAAATTTCGCTCGTACACGTAATGGCCTCTCGAAACCGCCGGTAAATATGTAAAAACCTTGAGAGAGCGAATGTAGAGTTATATATTGATTTGGCTTCCCTTCATATTACGTAGAGGCAGTTCTTTAAGTGTGGCGTATAAATTCTATCAGCTCCTGAATTGTAGACATGATGGGGGAGTCAGTGATGAATGTAGGAAAGGCAAGACATGTCTGTAAGGATGGAGATATTTGGCACTTGGTGCCCTCTGCCTATCGGATAGGGTAGCTGGCATGATGATATTATTATATTAACAAGAGTTAATTAAATTAAATTTTTAATAAGCTTTGTGCTGAACAGAAACATCATGTTTAAGCCAGAGGTTTATGTTTAATCTCTGATAGGACGTTATATGATAGGACGTTGCATATCATACGCATAGATAGAGCGCTATGCATCGTTATAAAATATGCACAAAATTACCATAAATATGTACACAGCATGTAGAGATTTAATTTCAATCGATACTCTACATACGTCCGTTAAATTTATAATAAAAATATGCACAATCCAAATGGCTTTGTTAAGACTTTGTTTTCGAAACTGACGCCTGCAGAACTCACATTTTTAGGGGTCTTATGATTTGAATCATCATCATTATCAACTTTTTATAGTTCGATTGTATGTTATGGATTACTTTTAAAATTACTGAAGTTGTAGTCTGCCACTTTAACCATTTGCGGGTAGATGGACTTCACACGCCTTGGTAAAGATAGTGGAGAACTCTGAGATAAAAAAAGGTATTTTATATTTCGAAAGATTTGAAAAAATTTCGTATAAAAAACTTAACACTATCATCATTTTAAATTGTCTTAGGTAACTCTAGTATCAACTATATTGCCTATAATACGTAAAGGCGATTGTACACCGACTGGTGGAGGTTGAGTGACATTTACATAGCTCGGAACGTCTTGGGCTGCGCTGCGGTCACCCCACACCGGAGCCCGTTTTGCAAGCGGTCGTCCTTAGAATGCGGCTATAATTGATATTATTATCTGAAACCTAGGCTTGTATTTCACCTATATTGCATGCTGGTGACATTAGCTTTGAGGTTGGAAGCTCATGTGTAAATGATAATGACTTGAACTGAAAGCTCATTGCAATAAAGAACTGGTGTAACATAAAACTAATGCGCTTAATAAAACAGATCGCATAGAGGTATAACTTGTTTCCATTGTCACTTATTGTCAGGCTGTGGTTAAATTAAGATTTCGACTTTAAAATACGACAATTTCCTTTAGAAGATATGTATGTCTCCCTTGTATTTTTTGCGTTATCAATTGTTGACGATT
>DWEJ01002827.1:0-11035 GCA_018245835.1 Mysoria sejanus stolli | reverse complement strand
GGACCAATATTTCCTGAGATTAGCGCGTTCAAACAATCAAACAAACTCTTCAGCTTTATATTATTAAGTATAGATTTATGTATTAAAGAGATTGAGAATCAGTGGCATATTTATTTTCGAAGTATTTCACACAATTATTTAATATTTAATATTTAATAGCATATTCATATTCATATTCTCTAAAATATAATTCAAGTTTATAAGTTTTTATGCAAATATCAACTTCATTCACTTTTGTTTATCATAAAACGTATGAAATTAGCATAACTTGTTTCGACCTTTATGCGAAAATTTGTTGGACCAAAATAAGCTTCTTACTATGGTTTTACTTTAAATTGTAAATTCGCATAAAATTATCCTCCGTCCGTGCAGTCTTTTTATTTAAGGATTTTCAGAGCCCTAATCCGCTAATTAGTTGGCAGCCAGCGCCTAGCTCTAGCTAAGCTGCAATTAACATCGGCTTTCTAGAGATTTCGATTGCTCACATGTATTTCACTGGAAACGTTAGGTATATTTCGGCTTGTGTGTCACACCTTAATGTTGTATGTTCATTATATTTTTATACTCGATCTAAATTGTGTTAACGGCATTTAAGTAATGTGTTTGATTTTTTGAATGATCAGTGTACTAGAAAGAAAAACGATGAAGATAAAAAGAAGAGATATACCTACAGTTACGAAAATACGTAAAATGTATTGAATTGCTTCAAAATATTTTTATTGTAAGCCCCTTTATTGTTCTATTATCGGACAAATGTTTAAGCTCAAAATTGATTGAGGTAAAGCCTGAGTTAATTATCCACGTGCGGGTGAGCAGAATTATAAAAGAGACATAATACTTGATATAACTTAAGTAGAATAATCTCATGGCATGAAGTAACTTGAATTGTTGTACATACGGTATCACAAGAATGCGACGTATTATGAAACAATTAAGATCAGCGACACGTTGGCATACTTTGTAAAGTGATGGCAGCTTCAGCTGAAGTTTTAATTAAAGCATCTGCAATTTAGGCTAATTTGAAGTGCGCTTCACAAATTAAGCAAGTGCACAAGTGCACACTGACAGTGTATATAATAAGTATACTTTGACTAAAAATATAACTTTACTTAAAATTTATTGTACATAATATGGATCCAACTCTTCTTGCATCATTGAAGAAAATCCATGTGTATTAGTTTCTAAGAAAAGAACACTTTATTTATTTATAGATTTATAAAAAATTGATATTTTCGTGTTTAATGTCTTTAAATGTTCCGAATAAAAATTGATACTATCTGAAACAAATATGAATTGGCACCGCGGGTATCATTCTTTTAGAAACCAAACAAACTTATAATTATCAGATTAAAGTTAAAAAACTTGACCATCAATTACCAATGGTTAATGAAGATGGCAATTTTGTGTATTTTCATCAAACAGCGTCGCTCACAGGCTACATTTACTGTCGAGGCTACGTCTTTTTCCTTGCAATAAGCGGGAGGACATCCATCATCGGATGAGGGCGGCGAAATATATTCGGAATTGCAGATAACCCGACCGTAAGCTAATTTATTCACATTGAAAATCAATTTCTTTCAATGTAATATCCGCAATAACTAACATGAAGCAGTTGAAGTAGCTATACGGTCGAATGTTTTCTCTCATCCTTATTGTAGTAATACACATTACTCCAGTTAAGATAAACGTATAAATAAGGAAAAACTTAGTAAAGATTAGGTTAAGGTAGTTTATACATTAAATACGATTAATGAAGTTTTATGTATGTTAATAGTATATTCTTAAACCTGGATTTCGTGATGAAAATATATTCACATATCTGTCGATATCTCAGGGTGATTCCTTAACAATATCCTTGAAATGAATATTTTTCCAAACCAAACAATCGGCAGCTATAAACAAGCACTCCATTCGGAAAAGACAGTAATCGCACGGTACTTCGCTTTTTAAGGCTACATTCCCATTACGATTTTTACGTTCAAAGCGTAAACATAATGGCTTCATAATAATCCCAGGAAGGGGATGAAGGCGTATCGTCGAGCGAAGTGACGAAAGCGTCAGGCAGGCTGTAAAAGCTCTCGCCGAGATGAATTTAATTCGACACTATATTGCGTCTTCTATTGTTTACCAGGAAAGTTGAGCGGAAATACTATATAGTGAGAAGGATCGAATACATGTTTTATTACCAGCGATTACACACAATTAAAAATTGCACAATGTTCTTCGCAAACATCTAAAATTTAATGTAACTAAAGAATAGTTAACGATGACATTTACGACTTTCTTAACAAAAACGGCGCCTGTGTTCTACCTTGTGCAACCCTGCGACAATAATGACAAATTTCTCGATCGAATGTTGCGATAAAATGAATTGTACTTCACCACCCCGCCGGCAGCACTTGTCACGTCGATACATCGTTGTCATATACTGATTTGACAAAATTTAGGACTGGATAATTTTTTGTCATTTTCTTTGAAGTGCTAAGGCTGTTATCTTTGAATAAATGTGCCAATCATTTTTGGACACATGCTGCCGCGTTTAACTATGATTAAAGATTTCAATTTATCTACATTACAAAAATATACTTTTTCATCTCAATCATTATTTTATTGCTAAAATTGTGACCTCTCAAGTCTACATGACTTTACGTGTAAGATGCATTTACAAAGACCTGTTTTTAACCACTCATAGAATAATGATTACAAGGAGACTAGTTAAAGATTATTTCAATAATTCAAAAATCTTATACTTCGATATAACTTCGATATAACTTATAAGAAAACAGCCTTTACAATTCTCATTCTGAGAGGATACCCGTGTCCAATAGTAGAAATATTGCCAATTTTAGGAAAATTCGTGTTGCTGTACTTAAACTAAGCAAATACTGTTCTCTTGAAATCATATTCAATAGCGCAGCCATTATTATTGCGCTACAGACGCTTGAAAATATAAATGAAAACAAGACGGTTGGCTCTGTGAAAATATAAATGAAAAAAACAGATCACGAAATCGCAATAAAATCTTCCATATTGTGAGACAGTGACAGCTGATTGAAAAGCCATTACAAAGGCTGAGCTCCGGCTCATGGAAATTATAAATTTGCCTCTTCAGCGAGAGGATTTTAATATACCTTCCTGTAATCTTGTGATATTACCTGCGCTATTTATAAGCTATTTTTCATAAAGTCAAGAAATTGTCGCACAGCTAACGATATGTTGTAAGTTGATAGGTGGTATTAGTTGTGTGTTGCCAAAAAAATTTAAATCTACTTCAGAGAACCATTTCGAGCACCAACAATATACAAGATTGCTTATGTCACGTCTATTCCAAGTGATTACATATTTGAAAGAATTGATATGACACATACTTTTGTGTGTGCTACTGCTTTGTTTTAATTCACAATAAGTATTTCAATATTTTGTACCAACACTGAAGTGAACTACTTTTGCTATGCGTTATGCGTGTCTATATACAAGTCTATGAAGCCAGGTACATACATGTTACGATTGTATAAGGTTATAGAATACTTTAAATAAAATACAATTAATATTTCATAGCCCACCATCCGTTCAATCAGGCACATCACAAACGATGAATCGATGCTACCCCTAATATTTCATTCTTTCTCGGTATTATTGGGGCATTTTTAGCTGCCGGCAAAAGGAACGGTTGCTTGTTTGTTTGTTCTGAGGCTTCCCAATTAATCTGTTGACTGATAAAATGTATTTCTTCTTTTGCCTTTCGTTTGTGAAAGTGGCATCGAAAATATTTTTGTTTTTTTATTTTTATTTGCTTTCATTTTACCAAAAAAACAAAAAACGCTAAGATTATTTCGGGTGCATTATTATTTCGTTTCTTATTTCAAAATTTGCGATGCTTTATTACTTTTTGGTTCATACTTTTTTTTGTTTTGTTCATATTTTGAAATGCGCTTTATGCTTGATTTTTTTTTGCAACTGGATATTTTCATACCTGAAACAGAGAAATGTAATGTTATAAAAAACCTCTAATTACCTTATAGGTATGTAATAGGTATATCTCTATATGTATAACAAATTCTAAGAAACGACTAAGGAAAGTTTTGTCGTGCCCTATATTTTAACAAAATAAATGCAAAAATTTCTTAGCTCAAACTTCTATACTCGTATATTTGCATTTACGGAACATTATACATATATAAATACGAACCCAATAAATACATCTAAACTGTAAAATGATATTGTTGGAATAATCTTATCATTCATTCAAATGAATGTATGTGTATCTGTAACAATAGAGGAGCTATTGTATACTCGATCGCTTCCATCAATCATCGCACGAAATAAGCAATATTTTATTAGACATTTCAAAAACGGAAATCGATATTCTTGTCAAAACTTCTCGTTGGCGATCAATATCATGCTCAGCCAATGTTTCTATTTTCCCCATAGTATATAATATATATTACACCTCTTTCATTTACTTCGCACTCAAATCATTATTTACGAGTATTATTAATATAATATAGAATATATTAATTAATGCATGAAAAACTTTGCACAGTTACACAGAGTTGCCTTAAAAAAAGGTATTTAATATCGACAACAGCATGTCGGCATTTGACGGTAAATCGCTTTGCTGAAACGGCATTGACTCACTTTTTGATATTTACGTTTATTATTATATTACTTACTATTCTTGAAAAAATGAATTTAACTTTAAGTGTTTTCATGTCAAACTTTACGCAGCTTTAGCCGCCAGAACTTTAAAGTCGCGGGGTAGATGTCTTTACTCGTGGATAAACATTTATAAAAACATGATTTTTGCTTTACCATCATCATTTGTCTATCTCATTAAATCAGACTGCCTCGTTGTTTGTGTCGGTTGCAAGTGCGACTGCCGATCAGGAACTCCCGGTTTGGGTCGGACACTACAAAATTTTTCAAATTTAGATTTTGTAGTAGTCGTTCGTAGTCTGGATATGTGCCGGTGTATGAAAATAGGCTCATCACCTATTCCATACTGGCACGTGAACGTAACTAGTAAAACGTGGGAGTCTTCTTCATTCTTCTGCCTACCTCTTTTGGGTTTACAGGCGTGAAGTTATGTTTTTTGATTAAATCAAAGTACATAAATAATATCGTCGTAGTATCACCGTCGTCTGCTTTCCATATGGACGAAAACTAAATTCAAGGAAAATACAATCTAACTACAAAGTATGCATAGTTGTCAAAAATTAAATTTATCTGTCCATTTCATCTGCATATTCTGCAAAAAACGGTACTATAGTAAAAACTGCAATATGAATATAAATTCCGAAGCTAAAAATCTTCACTGCACAGCCATGAAAAATAAATGATATTTATAAAGGCACGTCGCCCGAACCATTCATGCTATATATTCGAATGAATGATCGATCAAGGAATGTGAATCCATTTTGTTTGTCACTAGTACACTCGCATGGATTTTGATAGCAGCTTATTGGTTTTCTTAAGTTACTAAGGTAGCGTAAAAATTTAGAATTTTAAAATATCTGCAGTGCTTATTTCTGTAATATCACATAATGAATTCTCTTATAGGTTCGGTTATGTCGGTTAGGTTCCACAAATTTAAAACCATTCGTAGCAGAACTAATGTATAGTGTACGTTCAACATTACAAAAAACACCACAAAACTAAGATAATTGAATTCAACACTAACCGTAATTAGTAAAAGAATCAGTTAAGTTTAGATACAAGTAGAAAATATTAAAGGTATTTTGAGTTTATTAAATTATGCTCACCCATACATATGTACAAATACATAAAATTCCATTCCACGAGAACAGGTACTCCCCCGTGACTCGTTAGAAGGCTAGCACATTACTGTAAGTGAGTTAAGCTTTTCAAATCAGCGCCCACGACACCCTACGGAGTTGGTTCGATCAGGTACTAAATAATGTTCGCTTAACCGTTCTTAACAAATTCAAGAACTTTTAGACTATTCAACCTTAGACCATTGTCAAAGAAGTGAAAATGTTTCAGTCGCTGTATTAACATACTCGAAAGTAATACAAAAATAATAATATAATTGAATAACATCTGGTAATTTTTGAGAAAACTGTTAAAAGCACTCTTGTTATCAACACTCTTGACGTTGTCGCATTTAAGTACTGATTACAGATTATGAAAGCTTAAGGTTATAATGAACGATACTGGATAGTTGCTTGAGGGATGTTACTATGTCAATATAAATAACTAAATGTTATATCGAAGTAAATACTTCATGATATTTATATAACTACATTGGAGTACAGTGAAAAAGAAAGTACGATACATCAAAAACCGCTCTTTCAAACGATCACTGAAATTGCTCGTCTCCTCGCTACACACCGCAATCCTCACGTAAGCGCTCTTCTAGTTTTAATAGATGCGGGACGGCAGCTTCCACTTTTACAGGGTAAAGTCTTAAGAGGGATTTCAGTACAAGGATATAGCAAGGAATTGTCTCTCAACTATAAAATACGTGGAAAATTATTGTTCAAAATTTCAATATTACCTATAACTATAGTAACTCGTAATATAAACTCGTAACCTATAGTTATAGTAACTCGGGTAGAAAATTCAAGACACTTTGGGGAGATAATTCTTCAATTCCTAGATAAAAAATTCATCAGTAAGAAAAAACAGACAATAAATAAATGTCGCATAATTAAATTTATTCCTTTAGTTAAATATGAAAATGAAAAGGCTCTTTAATAATATCAGATAATTGACGCTGTCGTTTCTATAATCTCTGAACAGAATATAATAAAATAAAACAGGTACAGTAAAAAGCCTCTTAGTTTGAAGACGTAATAAAATCAAAGAAAAAGGCCACATTGATGATTCCAAGATGCCTGATTAACTTTTGAGGAATTATTTCTTTTGAAAATAAAAGCATCTTTCATATTTAAGTATTCAATATTAAACGTAACATTGGCAAAAATGTTCACAAAAGACGGCCCTTTTTGAATGAATAGATTGGAAATCAGAATTTTTTGTTATAAAACATTTGAATGTGATTCTGAAACCGTGTCAGTGCCCTTGGCTGTTTCAAATGTACTGAGATAAATATATTTTTGTTAAAATACACGTTACTATATCTCGGTTTAGTTGTTTGATATACTACATACTTAAACTGCTAGGTTAAAAGTAATAAGATGAATAAATCGTTATCAATCGCTAACAAAATACAAAATACTGTTTTGAATTCTCAAAAGTCAGGTGATTCATGTTGACTGAGAGATTCAGTGATTCAAGGGAAAGTAATTCTCTTATTTACCTATATTATGTCTAAAGACTATGAATATTAACTTGCTTCATTTTTATATACTATTACAAAACGTTACTTGTTAAAATATATTTTCTTTCAACGAAGACCATACTGCTACCGTACCTTCCTATAATTGGCTACAGTATAATGATACAAACGTGCTTATTGGGAGATAAGCACATCAGTGGATTAAGATTAATGCCGTTAGTAATATCTCACCACAAAATCCTGTAATATGTTTTGCGCATACAAATCATGATCTACTAAATCTATATTCATCTCAACTATCTGTGTCATTTTGCGATGATTTATTGGGTTTTCGAATTTGATTAATGACTGTGCCGGTGTTCAGTATTCTGGTTTCGGTGCGGTTCGTCGCCTCGGAATTAATTACTTCATTTCTATATTTGGGGATCTTTGTCTAACAATTAACCAGAACTTCACTTATTATTGTAGTCACGCTGCATATAGCTCACTTGATGTTAGATACTAGACTTTGTTATGATTGATAGATTGAATTTACAATAATTATGTATACATAATTTTATGTCAAATAATAAACCTGTTTGTGAAAACAACTGTCAAGATTTTAAAGCTGGATATTACAGGCTCATGGTCTCAAAACGTTCAATTAATTTTGAACGAATGCAAGTGGTTGACGACAGAAATACTTATTATATATTTAAAATCGTAACATCACGTCTTTATTATATATAAAAGTTATGGAAAAAGTATTATTACGCAAAGTAATATTTAGGACGTGTGCGTAGATTATACTAATAACTAGACAATATACTATTGGACAATTCTAAATAAGCTTGGTGTGCACAAAAATGTTTATGCAAACAACGGTACAAGAAATAGGCATTTTAATTAAGACGGGCAGAGTTTACAAAGCGGTGATTCGCGACTTTTTGATGCCGTCATTAAAACTTCAACCGTTTTCAATTAAAAATGAACAAAGTATGTACCGTCTGTTCTTCTTCCGTTATGAAATTAAGTTGCCGTTTGAAATATTGCTTAATTAAAGAAACGAACTTGAAAACTAATATTTACTGCTCCAGGCAGTGACAGTGACTTTTTTATCTGGAAAAAAACATAAATGCGAATTTCAAGAATGTTTTGGTGTGCAGTATTTCGAATAATAAAATTTATTACAATCGTGTCTAACTAAGCCACAGTTTCAATCCATTCAGAATTAGTTGAAATTGTTTGTATATCAATCCCATTAATCCGTCATAATTCCAATAAGTACTGTTTGTCCTTTACAACAAATTTTAATCATCACTATCAGATACGACAAAGTAAAACTAATTATAATTCGTCTCAGAGATAATAAAAAGTGTATAACAGAGGTAATACAAACTCTTAAAGAAGATTTATGACTAACAAAGGTTACTTGCATTTTACAGTTTGGAAATGTTCTTTTAATGGTATTTAATTTGTAGAACACAGAGCAGTTCTTAATCTTTACTTAAAGGATTAAACACCTGTGTAATTCGAGATGGAGCAAGTCCAGAGATAAACCGGGCAGCTCATTTATTTTAAACACTTTTTGCGGGAAGTCTTACATCCCCGAAACTACATTAATCATTACTTACGGAGTTTCTGAAGCCACGCAGATGGTGCCCCGATCATATTTCATAAAGATCTCCAAGGCCTTTTTTTTCTTATCAACTTTCGGGGTTGTAAAGCGGATGATTTGACAGTCTTCCTTTGACGACTCTCAATGGACAAATTTTATATTAACAGGGCATGAAATTTCCGAGCCTTCAATAAAACGTGGAATCGCTTTATAAATGTACCTTGACTGTGTGCGAATCTCGCCTTTTATTAAATATTTTTGCATAAGAATAGAATGATGATGATGAATGATGATTATGATAGAATATATAAATAATTGCATAGGAAACATTCAATACTGATATAAGATAACAGCGCAAAAAATTTTGTATAAAAATAATTATCACCTACGATAACTCTACCACTTCATTTTCAAAGTGAAAAAATCTTGATAACATGTAAAATTTCTTCTTTTTAATCGTCAACAGCAGAATGTTCTGAAATTGAAACAATAGCAACTTAGTAGAATACCTATTATCAGTCCAACGTTTATTGGATTTACGCACTCAGTTTTGTATTCCAAGAAACATCAAAGCCTTAGTTCTATTTGTTCACTGGGTATAAATAACAGTCACACAGTTATCATTTGATAGCTTTGTGACAAATTCAATTATTTCTGTGTGAGCGATTTGTGGTATGACATTTAGGGAACTGTAAATTCAATTGACTCCAATCTGCTCCGAGGCTCTCACGCTCGAAGTATTCGTGGCAACTATTTCCTCAGGCACCCGACATTCGATTCAAAGGCAACACATTGCGAATTCCAAATTGGTTAGAGATTTACACTGCAGCGCTTACGAAAGTTACAGTCCCTTCTGGACTCAACTTTGGTAGCAACGTCAACAAAAAGCAGAACATGGAAACTTCGTGCTTCCTGTTTTTTTTAATTCCAGATTACGTGCAAATAATAAAGCCTTTTTAGTCTTACATAGTTTTTTTTCACACATATTCTTATTAGAAAAAAAGTAACGTAACTTCACGCCTGTAATCCCCGAAGAGTTACGCAGAGGAGTGGCAGAGGAATGCACAACACTGCCACGTTTCACCAGTTACGTTTTGTCCCACTATGCATAGTTTATTGCCATGCAATGGGCTCCACACTCCGAACCTCTACTAGAAAATCTAAATTAGAAAATTTTGTAATGTTCGATCCGGGAATCGGACTCGGGACCTCCCGATCGGTAGTCACACTTGCAACCAATACGACCAAAGAGGCAGTCATTCGAGGACGAGTAGAGGAGGGTTTAACGAGGAGTCAGTATTCTTATTAGAACGTTTAAATTTTAAGTTTTGAAAGGGCAACGTGGATAATTTTAGATTCTATGATTTTAACACATGCTTGTAAAAAAACACATCATCATAGCAGTAAACCCCAAGTGTGTGGTACTATCTAACGTTTCACCAGTTACGTTTCCGTCAGAGAAACTCCAGATTCTATGCCACTACTAGAAATGTCTGCTCAAAAATCTAGGACCAATGTAAGAGTACTCGACGAAACCACTCAACCAACAAGACATTTAATAATACTACATGTATGTATAATTATCAAGGCTACTTATTCGTAATTAGTAAATAGGATTCGTTACCGTCAATCTCCTAGTTGTTTGTATTTCAGCTTTTGTAGCTAATCAAAGATAAATTCATGCATTTATGTTAACAAATGAAAAATTAAAAGAAAAATGTTATGAGCTATTTAAGACAGACAGGTAATTCTTCAAAATAATAAAATAATAGGATGTCTATCAAAAAATCATCCTCGCATAAGTAATGAATATGTCTTTGTTCAATCTTACCTACAACATTTCTGAGTCTTAGTATTCATTTTTTAGACTTGAAATATTAGGATAAAGATTCGAATAAGTTATAACTTGATTGTACTTGATTAAATGATGATAATTGAGAAATAACATTTGATACTTCTATATTTTTTAGAAGCAGGATGTAAGAAGATATTTTGGGTTGATACTCTCTGCCTACCCCGGGAGCGATCTGGTGTGAAGGTCTGTAGGCCAGGTGTGAATGTTTGTAGGCCTTTATTATTAAATTGCTGCTATAATAGAAGAAAATGATTTATCGTATTGGATTTCATTTTATCTTGTAATTAAGAGGACTCCAAAACCGATGTTCCTGTATGATAAT
>DWEJ01002826.1:0-11035 GCA_018245835.1 Mysoria sejanus stolli | reverse complement strand
TTTTATGTACCTTCACTTAGCTCTACCTGAGAAATGGCCCCGCATTCAAGCTCATGGCTACGCATACCTCTTAACAAGACATTGTACTAATAATCCTGAAAACTTCAGCTTAGCTAAAATGACGTAGGTCCGGGGGGCCTTGGGCTCTTGGACTATAACATAATTATATATTATATCTTTAATATTTAAAATGTTTCCACTTCCCCGTAGGTGCGCGACGTAACGTTCGTAAACCAGGAGGGCGTGATGCACATGCTGTGCATGGGCTCGGCCGGACACATCTACTGGCAGCCCATGAGCGAGGAGTCGCGGGCTTCGCTCGGCACCTTCTACGTCACCAACACACTCGAAGTGTTACACCCAGAAATACAGGTGTGAATTTAATTTTTAGAGGTATATTATTATAAAATGTATTATTTACGTCTATTTTTTTTTACTTTGTAATTGAATTCATAATGCTCTGTAATGCTTTATCATACAGATTTATTAAATTCAAAGACGGTCTTATGCATTTTTCATAAGCTCAAATGACTATTGAAACGACTGAACTATCTAGATACAATGTTTTTTCTTTGGAATTTCTATTGTAATAGTTTTTTTAATTACTTTATTACTATTTTGAATGTATTGTATAAAGTCATAATAGATATAGATGAATACGAGTATATACATAAAAGATTAATCATTAAATAAAATTATCACAAATTCTAATTAAAGGTGCTATATGGTTATATTCTAGGACGTAGCTGGACTTGTCGGAGGCGGTGGGGTATCCATCTATTACTCCCATACGCTCAAGATGTTATTCTTTTCGTATGCTCAAGGAAAGAGCTTCCTTGCGCCGCTGAACACCGTCGAAGAAAGTGTCCAAGGTAAGAAGCTTCATGTAATATAGGTGTTATTATTTTTAAAGGCTTTTTCCACTGTGTAGATAATTTATTGAGATTTCACAATGTTATTAATACTTATTTTTTTCTATATAGGGACAGCTATGATAACAGTATCCGCAACAACAAGTCAAAAGGAGGGTGGACGCGGGAAGCAGAGCAGCGCACAATCTCTGTGCCAGTGGGCAGAAGTCGCCGGGCATCCGGGGCTAGTGACTGCCGTAATGCAAGCATCAAACAACCCTGTTGTGCTTATGTTGACTCCGACAAACATTTATATTCAAGAGCTTAAGGTAAAAGCGTCGGTAAATATATTTTTCTTCCTAAGTAGTTTTAGTAGTAAGTATTCGGGAACTAAAAGTGGTTTCGAAGCACGTTTTGGATTATACATTTTTTAAAAGGTATGGAACTTATTAAATAAATACGATACGGATATATCTGCATTTACTTGAAGTACAGAGAAGTACCATTTTAGTGTGGATATGATGAGGCAGTCGAATTACACGAACGGTTCGCACGCAGGTGACGCCATCGAAGGCAAAGATAACGGACATGGTGGCCGTGCGGCACTGGTGCGGCGGCGGCGGCGAGCAGAAGAGCACGCTGATCCTGCTGTGCGAGGACGGCTCGCTGCGCATGTACGCGGCGGGCGGCGAGCGCACCGGGTACTGGTTGTCGCCGGCCGTGCAGCCCGTGCACGCGCCGCGCCGGCGCGCGCGTCCCACCGCGCACCACGCCGCGCGCGTCAAACAGCAGGTTGTATTGTGGTGTTGTGCATTGCTATATAACTGTACAATTACTTTAGTAGTTTCACATTATTCCCTTTACCGATATATTGGTTCTTATCAAAATTAATCGTATAAATTTATTTTTTATTTCTAGACCGTCACTAAATCTAATGCAAACGGAGCACCACAGTTCCCGATTGACTTTTTCGAACACTGTGTATCGATGACCGACATCGAGTTTGGAGGAAACGACCTGTTACAAGTGTACAACACGGGACAGATCAAGCATAGACTGAACACCACCGGATTGTATGTGGTATCGACAAAAATGAGCGGTTTTACAATGGAAGTAATGAATTCTGATCCCAATATGGTAATTTGTGGGATACGCGTGCTACTAGGAAGTCAAGATGTCGCTAGAACTCCTTCTTATGTTGAGGTATTATTGAAAATCCTAACCTATTAAAATGTCTTGCATAATGATTGAATATTTATTTTGTTTCTATTATATATTACATTTGCAGGTTTACGGAAGATCGATTGCAACAATAGTTATACGCAATCGCTGGTTTGATATACCATTAACGCGGGAGGAATCTTTGCAGTCTGATAAAAAACTAATTATTAACTTTGGTCCTTCTCAAGATCCTGATGGTGTCACCATGGTCGACTCTGTTAAAGTAAGCTTAAAGAAGATAAAATATTGATTCTGAATATATGCAGGTACTTCATAATTAAGCAGTAGAGATTATATTAGTAAAGAAATTGTCATGAAAAAGTGTGCATGTCCTAAAAGATGTCATTTCATACTTTTATGTTTTTACTTCAGGTATATGGCAAAAACAAGGAGCAATTTGGATGGCCCGAGGAGAACGAAGATCCGTCCGCTTGCCCATCTTCAAGCAAGGTTGCTCAAGTATGAACATCTTGAATACACCATTGAATAAAATCATCATATATGAATTGGTCGCATTTGTAAAACATTTTTTCCATTCTATGTTCGAAGGAATCCGAAAGTAACAGCGGAGCTTGGAAGCCGAGCTTACTGGAACGCCTGGCGTGCGCGGCGCTAGAGACATTGGAGCTGGGTGCGGGTACGCCGCCCGCCGCCGGCGCCGCCTCCGAGGCGGGCGCCGAGGCCGCGCGCAAGCTGCTGTGCGCGCCCGCCAGCGCCTACCTGCACGCGCGCGCGCAATGTCTGTTACGGGCCATACACCAGAGCCAATATCATCAGTTCAAGGTTAGACATATTAATATGCTGCAGTTTATGAATTGTGCTAAAATATTTTATTTGTAATATGGCTTTTATAAGTGTCGAGAATTACATAAAGTTGAATTTGGATATTTTCACATTTAATGTCTGAAGATTACTACTACTTTACATTTAAGTATTACAAATTACATTATATATAATTATGTTAGTTTCTATACAAGATGGGAATATTAGTATGTGTAGAATACGCTATATGTAATGTGCTGTAACTACCGCAGGACCAGGCGATCCTGCGCTACGTGTGCGCGTCGCTGCGCGATTTGCGCGACACAGCAGACGCGCGCAATATCGACCCGGAGGCGTACTTCCGGCTCGTGCTGCTGGCGCGCGGCGTGGCCGTGGCGCGGCCGCAGCACCTCGTCAAGTTCAGCGCGCCCACGCCCAAGCGCCCCGAAAACGGTCAGCTCGTGCAGCGATACATTTACACTTACATCATGTTTATTGAGGGTCATAAGGTTCTAAAGAAAAAATCATTCAAAAGATAATTAAGTAATTTTTTGCTATATTTCGCTAATATAAATGGGCCGTATATACAATTATATACATATTATTTTTTCGACATACATTTTCTACACACAAAAGAAGTGTGCGAGTGTTAAAGCTGATGTGATTTTATTTATTTGTAAATTTATTTTCATAGAACCTGTATAAATTTTAATGCGTTAGTAGATCGAGTCAACTATGATAAATGGTTACTATGGAATAGATAGTGTAGAAAATACGAGAAACTAGTGGTATATAATAGTTTAAATGATTGTGTAGGCGACTGGTCCGTCCTGTGGAAGGGTCCGTTTGAGGAGGAGGGCGACGGTTGCGAGGCCCACGTGTGCGCGCTGCTCACGAGCGTGCTGTGGCGCCTGGCCGCGTGCCGCAGCTCGGCCGGCCCGCCCGGCCCGCCCGCCATCTTGTCGTACGGACTGCGCCACGCCGAGCACACGCTGCACGCGCTGGCCGACACCATACACGCCTTCCAGCTGCACGCTGACTCGGATTGCGTAAGTTTATTTAATTAAATATTCAATTACCATTGGCTTCCAGTATTTATTTACAAATCACATACGATAATCACATACATTAATCGCGATATCTCATAGTACTCATTACAATATTTATAAGGAACAACAGTTATAATAGCAAACCACAGAATATTAAGGATAGGTTAGATAATGTTGATTTTATTTTACAGATCGATTTTGGAAACCAAATCTACCTTTCTTTGCTATTGGCTGAAGACCAGAGCATAAGTTTCGGCGCTAAAGCTGCGCTTATGAGAGTTTTACGTCCCCGAGTCAAGAGGCGTCGAGTTTACATACCTTCACCACCAAACACACCTGGTAATTACAGTAAAATACTTTACAAGCTGACATATAAAATTAGAAACTAATAATATAATTTTATTTCATAGGAGCTGTCTCATCTGCTACAACTGCACAACCAGCAAGTTCAATCACAGAGGCTGTAGTGTCAGAATCGGAATTAAGTGGAAACCGAGATGAACAGCAAGAAAATCAATTTATGGATGTTGATGACTCACTCGAACCAATGGTGTTACTCGCTAACGATGGTGGTATGACACTTTATAACTTATATTAAATTATGTTTGTTGATGTTGATGCTAGTAGATCAGACATATGAAGTTTTTCAGGTTGCCACATATTTATATCTTTATAATGTATTCGTATATGTAAAATTACTCTTGGATCTATTTTAATGTGCAAATTTATTTCATTGTAGCCTATTTTTTTGGATTAATAATTTATAAGCTTACATGATTGTAAAAAATAAATGCGTCTGTGTCAGGTTTAGAAGCGCTGCTGATCCCGCCGGACGCGGACGACGAGACGATGGTGGAGCTGGCCATCGCGCTGTCGCTGCAGGAGCAGCCGCGCCGCGCACCACCCGCGCCCGCGCCCTCCGCGCCGCCGCCGCCCGCGCCCGGCTTCAGCGACCCCGCCGCCTCGCCGCCCGGGTACCCGCCATATTATTGTAACTGGAATATAATCACAGCACTTTGCTTACATACTCCCTTCAAATGGAGTTATCGGTCTCCGGATGTATTAAAATTACTTAAGGAGTTTATAAAATTATGAACAGCTAGTAGAATAAATTAGTTTTTATACCGCTGGCAGCGAAGAGAGTGATATATCCTTTAATATTTAAAAACGATAATAAAATGCACCTCTTGAACAGCTCGGATGACGAGGGCAGCACGGCGGCCACGGACGGCAGCACGCTGCGCACGTCGCCGGCGGAGGCGCCGGGCTCGGCCGGCTCCGAGAGCGGCGGCTCCGGCGCCGACAGTATAGGAGGCGTCTCTGGCCGGTCCAGCGCTTATGGTAACGACACTTATTTAATTTCAAGCTAGCTGTATTTACCTATAACACAAACTATGTTGTTGGGCGTTGATCTCACACGGAATATACATATATTCAGCAAGTGCAAGTAAGATCTGATATCTCACATTCGTAGCTTGACTCCCCACAATGTCAACTTGTCCTCTCGACACCGTGCAGAAGCGCACACTTAGTTACAAACTTCTCTGGCCAGGGATATCAATAGTTATCAATAGATATCAATTATCATAGTGATGTAGTACCAACATGTCACACACGTTCTTCTTTACACAGAATATTCTACAAATAAAATTTCATCACCAGCATGAGGTATAGCATACTGTCCGATTTGCACGCTTAGGAATAGGTCCCTCTAGAGTTTTCTACTCTGCTATTTTATGGGGTTTATCTGAAAAGCTTTAGGGCTGTAAATGCATACACAATTTCTGTAACATTAAAAGGACTTTTAGAGATCAGTAATTACGTACATATAAGTGGCGCGTTTTTTTGTAATTAATACTATACTACTACTATAATTCAACTAGCCTACTATATATCAAAAGCTTAATTAATACTTATAGCAGACGGAATTGATTAAAATAATTAAAGTTCGTGTAAGTACCAACAATAATTCTGGTGTTTCGTCGTGGGTGGTCCATCGTGCCCATATCCTTAGGGTGCAAACAGAGTGGGAGCGGCGCGGGTGGCGGGAGCGGATGCGCGAGGAGCGGAAAACGCATATTTCTACACGTGAACACAGCGCTCGCAAGGCGTTTAAACAGTAAACGAGTATAACGAGCGAGAAAGGCAGACTGGTTTGCGTTCGTTCGCCGCGCTGTCGCTGCCCGCTCGTCCCGCGCCGCTGACTGTGTTCACACGCATTAGAAACCACTTGTTTACGACACCCGCTCGTGGATACCTCCACGCGCGCTGCTCCCACTTTGTTTGCACCCTAAAGGCTCCCCCACACAGGCGCGTTATTATAGGTCGATAATATCGCATGCGGTATTGCGTTAATGCGTCCCGATCCCTTTTAAATGCCTTGCACACAGCTGCGTTTTTATCGTCCGACAAGTACTAACGTTATTATCGCAGGTGTGTGTACGGTCGTTTGCGTCCTGATACAAAACATTCTAGAACTCATATCGGCATATAGCAGGACGGAAAACGCAATGTCCTACTAAATGACCATCCTAATACAAAATGTACTGAAAACAAATGTCGCAGTAACGCATGCGATATTATCGACCTATTATAACGCGCCTGGGACGTGGGAGCCTTCACTGTCTAAAATAACACATTCAATACATAACACAAAAATTCTAAGTGTTGAGTTAAAACAACTCATATTTTACAGTAAACAGCCACTCAATATATTTTTAAGTAATAAATCTCGTCACTTAGTAACGGTAGTTTACGGTAGGCGTCATTGATTTTTTAACCTTAGGTCAAAATATGAAAAATACGCAGTGTATTTTTTATTATATTCTGCTGATCGTTTAGTCCGCTTGAGTTGTTGAAAATGTACCTACATACTACACAACATGAAGTATTATATAATGTAACCGATTAAAAGTAATTTAATCGGCATGTGCATGAAAGGAACCTCCACTAGTAGTTAGAAGGCGTAGACGCACGCGGGATTATAATATATTTAAGCGTGTTTCGTAGATTTTAACAAATAGTAAAATATATATTTATATGTATATGTATTATATATGTATGTTATGGTAGCATTTAGTGACATCGGTTGCGTTGTTCTAGGCGATATGGTGGCCGTTCCCATCGCGGGGACGATGCCCGCTTCCTCTACCATGGCCGCGCCTGCTGGTATGGCAGGCTAGTATTTTATGTAGTTTGTTTTTGTGTGCTTATATAATAATATTGTTGCTCGGGTATATTTTGTTTATATATTTTATGTTCTGTTTTTATGTATCGTAACAATGTTTTTAATGCCCTATTATATATTTAATTGTATGACTACTCATTCTACGCTTTAAACGAAGGATGCTGTTAATCCTAAAGAATTTAACTTTGTTGTTTAAAAATGAAATCTCGTAACATCACGGTTTGTTTCCTAGAAGTGAACTTACGGGGTTCACATGGTTTTGGAAGTGTATTTTTCTGCAGCTAATGGCCATTTTACGTTTACTGAACTCTTATGTGATTCAGCAGCAGGCACGTCGAGCCAGCCGGTGGCGTCCACGTCGCGCGGAACGGAGGCAGAGAGCGAGGCGCGCAAGCTGCACGCGCTGCGCCTGGCGCTGCTGTCGGCGGCGCTGGACGCACTGCCGGCGCTGCGCGCGCTGCCCGGCGTCCGGGCCATCCCCTTTGTGCAGGTAGGGGCGCTGCCGGCGCTAAACTACATTTAATACACTGTTACGTACTATGATATAACTAAATCAACCTTTTCTTGCTTTAGGTGGTTCTTATGCTAGCCGGTGACTTAGATTCGAGCGTTGAAGGTGATCGCGCCGTCCTGGAACGCTTACTCGAAGTACTCGTATCTGAACTTGACATTCAGTCGGAAGAGACGCCTGGCGAAGAGCGCGGTGAAAAACGAGATCTGCAGCTGGCCATTATGCGACTTGAATTGCTCGTGTCTGAATTGGACACTGAAAGCGAACAACATTCACCGCCCGTTCACGAAAGAACCAATAGAAGGGAATTGCAACTGGTCATCATGAGATTACTCAGTGAGTATTGCTCGCTTAAATGGTATCATAAAAGATATTACCATGCTTAAATGGTCTTTTGGAACTTTACGTATAATTTACAATTTAAGTCTCGTTTCATGCTACGTAGATTTGAAAACATGAATTTTTGTAAACCCGTTCAAGATTTCAATTGTTACTACATTTTTTAGGTTTGTATAGTTCTTAACAAATCATTATTTTGTAAACCAATGGTCTATTTAAAGTAATGTAATGTTGTCCTAGTGTAATTAGTTTCGTTTAAAGTGGACTAAGTGTGGGACGGCACATTCGTGTGGCAGGCGTGCTGATGGCGCGCTGGAAGTCGTGCAGCGCGGGCGGCGGCGGCGGGCGCGGCGAGGCGACGGGCCCGGCGAGCGCCGCGCACGTGTCGCGCCTGGCCGCCGCCGCGCTAGTGCGCGCGGGGGCGCCGCGCCACTGCTACAGCGTGCTGGCCGCGCTGCTGCCCTACTGGAAGGAGAAGACCTCCAGTGAGTTACTCTACAGCTGACCGTACGATGTGATACAATTGCCGCTGGCCACTTGCGTCAGATTTTCTGATGTGAAGGAGATTCTATTATATTTGTGATTCGTGTTATAACATTTCTCATATTAATGTTATTTAGTGTCGTGAGTTTGTATATAGGGAAAATATGTTAATTTTTGTAACAGACGCAACTTCGACGACGCCAACGCAGCAGCTGCTCAAGCCGCAACCACCTCAGCCTTTACCAGACATGCAGCCCTTCTTCGTCAAGGAATATGTTAAAAGTAAGTAACGTGTTATTCCTGGGTGCTTTGCTATTTTCAACTTGACCCTTATATGTATTCTCAATATGAGCTAACATGCCAGTATGTAAAATATTGCTTCGTGTCCAGGCCACGCTCTGGACGTGTTCGACAACTACCCGCAATTGCTGATGGAGATGGCGCTCCGCCTGCCGTGTCAAATACACAAGCACTGCGACCCCGCACACTTCGATGCGCGCTGGCGCACGCTGCTGTGCGAGTACATGATGAATCAGCAGACGCCATTACGGTGAGATATGAGTATATTTTATACAAACAATATGATAATTTGCCACTGTTCAAAATTTACTACTGTACAATCCTCATTGTAATTCAAAATCATGAAAAATAATAGTTAAACCAACCAATGAAGCATTCAAGGTAAAAGTACTTTCTTGTAGTACCCGTGTATCTCTGATCAAACGTGAGCAACGTTTTTTCATCAAATTTCTTTACACCCAGGAAGCAAGTTCGTAAGCTGCTCCTGCTGCTGTGCGGCACGCGCGAGCGCTACCGGCAGCTAAGGGACGTCCACGCGCTGGACACTAATTTGAATGCCGCTAAAGCGCTCCTCGCCACCGAGCCCGCATATGACAAGCTCGTACGGCTAATGGATCACCTCAAGGTTTCTTAGTTGTTTTTATTATTAAGCCACATGCACATACATATGTATATTATAGAAGTGAGTTCATGCAGGTTTTAGTGTAACTTACGTAAAAAAAACGTAACTTCACGCCTGTAATCCCCGAAGAGGTAGGCAGAGGAATGTAGAACATTCCCACGTTTCACCGGTTACGTTTAAGTCCCACTATGGAATAGGTGGTGAGCCTATTGCCATGCATGGCACATATCCAGACTCCGAACCACTACTAGAAAATCTAATTAGAAAATTTTTGTAGTGTTCAATATTCAGTTGTTAAGAAAATATCCGATGTTTATATAAAAAATGAATCCAATGTATCGTTTCTAAATTTCCATTTACTAGGTAAAATAGAAATCAGAAGTTTCCGACGTAGACGAGCGACTTACAGAGTGATGAAGTTATAAGGAATAAGTCTGTAAGCATGGGGAGGTTTGACAAACGGTAACTTAAAAGTAACTTCACGCTTGTAATCCCCGAACAGGTAGGCAGAGGAATGGAGAACATTCCCACGTTTCACCGGTTACGTTTACGTCCCACTATGGAATAGGTGGTGAGACTATTGCCATGCATGCATTTTAATTTAGATTTTCTAGAAAATTTTGTAGAAAATTTCTAAATTACAAATATTCTTTTTGTAGTGTTCGACCCGGGAATCCAACCCGGAACCCGTTGACAAACGGTGATTTCCGTTTATCTCGCCTGGGAACTAGCGTGATGAAATAACAATAACAAAACGTAACATCACGCTTGTAGGGCTCCAATAGGTAGGCAGAGGCATTTAGCACACTTTCACGTTTCACCAGTTACGTTTGCTTCCCACTATATACCCACCCGATACATATTCAGACTCCCAGCCGCTATTAGAAAACCTGAGTTATAAAAATACAATAGTTAACGTATTAAGATTTGAACCCAAGACCTCGGCAGGTGCGCTTGCAACCAATACGACCAATAACACAGTAAATAATAACAATAATATCAAAAAAAGAGATTATCCGATGGGCTGATCAAACAATAGTTGCCCTTATTGGTAACTATTTTATCAATTAATAATGATTTATTTGTAATTTTAAACACGCTGGTTTACGTTGAAGTGACGCAAATTTCGATAAGTTCGCTTTTCGGCAAGAAGCGCACAAACCTGTTTTGGCGACGCCTGCAACATGTTTATGGCCACAACGCTGGCACGACTCAACGCTGCGGATAAAAAAATTAAGAATATATTTCTAAAAAGCTCATCCTCCTAAGATGGTATGATACGACGACATTGTTCTAGACTACTGAACTACAAGTTCGCATTCAACGTAAAACCACATTTTTTCGAGATTCTCTTTTGCAATGAGTCGTGTTGGGAAACTAACGTGGTGAATTTATTTGTGTACGTCATAGTGTGTATGTGTGTGCATGTTTGTGCGAGTGTGTGTACAAAACTACAAAAAATATGTATGTAAATAAGTCATACACGAATTAACACAACGAATATTTGTGTTGGTCACAAATATAATTGTTTTGGCTGGGAACCGAACTCCAGACTCTCAGTCAGCAGTCAAGTTCGCTAGCCATTAGTGTACAAAGCAATCAAATCTCGACATAAACATGACGGACATATTATATGACAGAATTACTAATTTATGAAGAATGACTGCCTCGTTGGTCGTGTGGTTGCAAGTGCGACTGCGGATCGGGAGG
>DWEJ01002825.1:0-11036 GCA_018245835.1 Mysoria sejanus stolli | reverse complement strand
CCTTTGTAGTGTTCGACCTGGGAATCGAACCCGGGACCTCCCGATCGGCATTCGCACTTGCAACCAACGCGACCAACGAGGCAGTCATTATAGGTATATTAATATATTAATGAGATGTCATGTTATGTCATGAAGTATTAAGTTTATTACAAGGATGTTGAATGATAAAGAAAATAATATTTAAGGACCCTGCACTGTTTTGCTAGCTTTTAATTAATTATCAAAGTTCCGCATACCGTGTCCTTGATTATATACCATACAAAAACTGAATGTAAGCATTCCTTTATGTAACGAAGCGTTCCTTCCAAACCAAATTAGTATTCTCGTCTCGTGGTTTCTGGTTAATCCGGGCTCATAGCCATATCAGCACAATAATACTACCAGCGCCTATAACAGCAGACGAATTTCACCTCTATTCTTTTTCGCGCAAGGTACATTTTCAGAATAGAACCCTTTGGCGACATAGTATTATTCAGTTCTGAAACGAAAACTTAGAAATTACTATTGAAATCTCGACTCTATGTTAGCGCGTTAAAGTTGATTTTACTAATATAGTTTTTGGTTCGATTGAGCTTCTTTATTAGCAAGCTTTAAGGCATTTATAACGTCTAGATTAACTGGAGTAGTTCTAGGTAATCGAAGAAGCGGAAACTTTAGTGTGGAACTACAGTACCTACTACAGTACGGGAGATAAATCAATTTGCGGTGTACAGGGAGGGAATGTTCCGTATGATTAATGGTTGGTCGAGTTTTAAGTAAAGCGACCTCCACGCGGCTATTCAATGAGAGTTTATTGAAATATGAAGCCTCATGAGTACCGAGTGCTTGTACTATTCAGAGTTTGAATATTAAATATTACACGTGTCTTAATAGAATCTCGTTAGAAAAATTTAAAATTTTTTTTCAGGATTTTTTCATTTTTGCATTGAGCTGGAAGATGAAGATCGTGTTCAATGAAGTTACACGGTATTAATCATTTGAATAATCACTATGGAAGTTCTAATGACAAGCCAACTACTTAATGTTGAGTTGTTTCAACAAATATTCAAGAAATATTTTCGATTACGAGCTGCTGGATTATCTGAATTTCATATTTGTTTTTATGTGTTCAGTCGTCAGTAAGCTGCCAATACTTGTAATAGTATGGTCTGGTGAACATGAAGGCAGGTACAAATATTTGGGCCAGATATCTTAACAAACGTGGCGATGCATTTTAAATTCTTGCTAACGCGAGCGTATGAAGGCTTTCAATAAGACAGGATCCTTACTTCGTATGTTTATGACATGTTTCTTATGTTTATGCCCTATATGTACATTACCAATATACGCACATGCGCGCGCGCGTGTTTGTGTAAATTCTGTAAACACACAATTCTGTGTATTAAACTTAAACACATACCTATAGGTATACCAATGTAGTGTAACACTGAAAGTCATAGCTGCAAAGTTTTCAGTTGGCCTCTTGAAATTATAACACCTTATCTTCTTTCATTATTGTGATTTTCTAATTGACGCTCAAAAAGGATACGCCGTGGTATAAGATTCAGTTATAGTCGAAATGTCCTTGAGGAATTAAATGCAAAATACTGCGTGATTTTCTCCGCCGTCTCTTTTCCGATCTACCCTTAGACCGCGGGGCGCGCAAAGTCGATGAATGAATGAATGAACGATAATTATAATACAATATGCCGGGCTTCTGTGGGTGTATACCTGCCTGGTACTAGTTATGTATAATTTAAAATTATTGAAACTGAACTCATTTAAATTATATAATTTTGTTATGTATTTAGCATTTATACGTTTTTATGGACAATTTTAGATGTGCTCACTGTAAACTAGACATGTGTCATATGAATGTTACATGTTATTTTTATTATCGTAACTCGGAATAATTTGTTTATTTAAAACGTAAAGTTTGAAGGGGTTGTTTTCGAAAGTCCGCTTTTGAAAGCAAAAAAAAATACATTTCCAGTTAAAAGTTAAACAAAATGAGGCCATTTAAGTTTCCATCACAGAGGCGACCAAATTTTCGTTTAACGAGTGTTGCCAAGCGGAGGCCTTTTGAAGGTTCCAGAAACTAATTAAAATACTTGTGGACTCTTTTATTTCTCTACGTTCTATTTGTCCAGTGGAAATATAAAATAAAAATGGTTATTAAATGTTGGTTTAAACTTTGATCTTAGAGTAATATTTCACTAGTTTTCTGTATATTATAAATAAAGCCTAAATACGCATCTTAATCCGTTTTAATATATTAGATATCATAATAAAACTATACCAACTGTAAGAGTAAGTAACCCTGTAATTAAATTTTTATAAAGAAATTATATTTACATTCAATATTAGTAGTCCGGTCAATTTAAACATTCGAAGCTACATAAATTTCCATCAAGCTGAAAATCAGTAAGGTTGTTAAAAATATGATTAAAAATAAAATTTGAAAGTTCCCCATCTTTTCCCTGTATGGAAAAAATTTTATTCAAGGTCAAAGGTCAAAAAATGAGTTTCACGATTTTCAGCGAAACAATAAGTTTTATCATAAAAATATCTCAGACAAAAAATGTAGATCATACAATAATCTACAAAAAATGTACCAATACTTTTTTTCCTACGAGCCACCGTTTTTGAGATATAACGATTCAAAAAGGTTTACACGTTGCAATCGTCATAATATGCACACGTTTTCACGCCACCTATCAAGTAGTGTACTTAGCGCGTTCGCGAATTCGCGATTATTCGCATATTTTTACATATTCGCATTCGCAAAATTTTTGCGAATGTTTTGCCCATATAAATTTTAGAAGAAAAAAATTAAAAAATCTAAATTGATTTATTTCTTATGTTTTTTAATGCAACATAAAGGAACAACCTAGTGATCATTATCAATTTTCAGTTTATCATTTCGTATTATTAATTTATTTACCTGACTTTGAGCATAGAAGCTTAGCAGTTAAATTTACATTAGAACATTAACACAAAAAATATATAATGCAATGACAACAAACAAAAACAAATTTTTCTAAGAAATTTTCTATCAAAAACTGAATATTCGCTTTCGCGAATGTCGGTAGCAGACATTCGCATTCGCATTCGCGAATGTTCAAAAAGTGACATTCGTTACATCTCTAGTAGGTACTATTACGCATTGGGACAGTCATAAGTACTGGTATATTTGGTTGGAATGATGTGAACGAATAACGAATTAATAGAAACTAGACGCCAGAACGCGGTTGGCTTTTAATTGGGTTACTTCTCCGGCCCCTGTCGCTTGGACACAATTAATATTGACAGCGACAAGGAAGAGTCTCGGCTGAATGTAATTTTAATACCATAATCGACGACCTCATAACCACACAACACGAAAATAACTAAAGGATCAATTAAGCTTTTATTTTTTAAACTACATGCGTGTATTAATAGACTTATTAATAGGTTCATTGGTTATACAAAACTCGTGTCGCCTGCACGCCTCTCATCGAAGTGTATAGTAAATTGTCGACTTCTTTTGATTTTATACGAAAATTGAAATATACTCGTATAGTTATGATATTTAGACTCACAATTATTGATCACGCTTACCGAAAACAATTTTATTGGAACGAAGAAACACATATACACATCAAATGAAAAGTTGTCACAGGCGGGAGTCGAACCCGCGACCCCCGTCCGGTAGCCACGTTAACTAAACCTTGCACCAGCGTACCCGTTGCATTATATACTCAGATACATTATAACAGTCGTTATTTCTCATTCATAACTGACGTGGACCGACGGATGTGTGAGTGAGCTAAGTGAATAATGATTGACGCACACTTGAAAGAATGCTCAGTGTGGGTACAGTACCCGTGTGTCTACTGTCTAGCACGTCGGCTTTAGTTTCCTTATTAATGACACATTGTTATACCTCGCCAGCTCACCACTAAACCGCTCTGCGTTACAGAATGTTTCTGGGTTCAATTCCCGGCCGTTTGAAAACTAAAATTATCCACTCTTGATCTGAATATTTCATAACTGTAGTGTTAAGGACATAGAAAATCTCAAGCATTAAACTCCTCGTCTGCATAAATGTTCTATTTAGACTTGATATCCGATCAAAATAAACATTGAAAAGTAAATGTCTGTTTTCTATATGGATTTTCATTACATACCTTATTATTTTTCTCTGTAATGATAACAGGAAGAATATAAGCGTTAGCAATAAGCGGAATAAGTTATATTTGTAATGATAACGCTAATATGTGTATTCTAACAGAGTATATTTTAAACTTACATTTTCTAGTGGAAATTTCTAGTAATGGCATGGCATTAGCCTCACCGAGTATTTTCCAAAGCGGCGTATAGACAGGATAATGCTTTTGGTGATATTCTATACCTATTCAGCGTACCTCTTCGGGGATCACAGGCGCGATGCTTCGTTGCGTTGACGTATTTATGGTAATATACTTTGAAAAAAGATTATGAGAAATGACTATTCATTTATTATATTTATCGTCTGTAATGAGGTCACATGGGGAATATTATTTTCCCTCAACTTTTATGATACATCCCCGTAATGACACTATGAAACATTACTTTTATTTGTCATAATAACATTATTACTCATATTAGTTCGTATAAACATATATAAATAGGCTATAATTGTTATATGTATCGTACAAAGCTAGACAAATACCAAGAACTCTATAATAACATTAAGATGTAGTTGCTGAAATTCATAATAAATGTTATACTTGTTTACCATTAGGAACTAAAATTAAGATACGACGGAGGATGGTGTTTAAAAATTTTTTAACCCATCAATTAATGAATCATCATCACCAACATTCGTATCGTTGCGCTATTAGACACAGGTCTCCATTCGGAATGAGAAGAATTAATCCCGTAGTTTGTCACGCTGGCCAGATGCCCTTAAAAGAACATTTTATAGACCTGAAGTATGCTCTCGCTCAAAAGTATGTACAATATGTAGAACACATTCACTATCAATTATGGTGGTTAGGGAATGCATAAATGAAGCACCCTTTTCAAGGTATCCCGACATTATTTCCGACTAATTATCCCTTTGTCTTCGTTAGCCACCCAGTGCCTAATATATACCAGCCCTGAATGATTTTAGCTTTATGCTGAATATTTTAGCTGAATTTAGCTTCGTATAATACGTACTGACTTAATGTAAGTGAAAATACAAGAAACGACTCGTATTAATTGAACGTAACGTAACGTAACTTCACGCCTATAATCCCCGAAGAGGTAGGCAAAGGAATGCAGAACACTCCTACGTTTCACCGGTTACGTTTACGTTCCACTAAGGAATTGGTGGTAATTGCCATACACGGGATATATTTCCAGACTCACCATTACTGGATAATCTACATTAGAAAAATCAAGTAGTCTGATATTTGAACCCAACACCTGCGAACGGCAGTCACGACCAACGAGACAATCATATTGGCCGTAATTAGGAGTAAATATTTAATATGTGTATTTACGTTTCATTTATCCAAACTCTGATTTTAATTCTATATAAAATTTGTTAAATAGGCCAAAAATCGCAGTTAGAATTGTACATATATGCAACTCAAATATGTATATGAATAACTGATATATTAGTAACAAAATGATGCTGAAAAAGTTTTATAGAATCTAAAATTTTAGGTTTATTTCCTTTTGGTTTTTCATTGATATCTAAATTTAAACAATTTTTTTTGCCACGGAAACTTAAAAAAAATGTTTATTAGACAATTAGACACTTCGCAAAGACATCGTATTATATATTAATGATATGTGACCAGTGTGTGACCTTTCTGCACGGAATTTCCCAAACCAGTTACGAAGAAAATTTAAATTTTAACAATTCTATGTAGTTAACAATACTAATATACAAACGGTTATGGGTTTTAAACAGTATAACTTAGTTTCAAGTACAAAGTTTTTATGTGCACGAATTCTATTAAAGTGTAAATTTTATAAAATAAATTTTATTAACCGTATCGTAGTGTTATCAATTATCGCCTCTTTCTCAGTAGTTTTAGTAATTACTATGAACTGCATGTGTATCTGCAGCTGCATAAAATTTGCTACAACAACAACGATTTTAAATTCAAATAAGAATTTTTCCTTTGCTGGATCATGGAATAGAAAACAGATATTGTATACTATACAATTGACGTAAAAAAATAAATTAAAAATATATAATACAAATTTTAACTTATAACGATTAATCATTTTTGTTACATTATACATACTTGTTTAGTATTCTATTTGTGTTTTGTGTTCTATCTGTATGTTCTGCTATCTATGTGAAACTAACAAAATTGTGTATAAGTACCTCAAGATTTTGCGCATTAATTTAGTGAGAATATACATAGGTACTCATGTTACTGTAATAATCTTTACGCAGTGCCGTAGATGCATCGCTTTGTGTGTGTCAATAAATCAGGCGTGATACCGCTCAGCGGCCCTTCTTGGAAACAGGTTCATCCGTAAAGTTTTTATTAATTCCCGTTACAGAACGTCGCCGAACGCTAAAAGGATGAAGCGTATAAAAACGTTAACTACTAGCGCGTCGCCCGCGCTGTTTCGACTCATCAGACCACTAATGCACGCGTGCTCTCGGCCTCTTGTAGTTTCCCGCCAATTGCTGTTGGAAATTACTAAAATTAAATAGCATTTCGTTCTGTTACCTGATTAAAACTATAAGTGTAAGTGTATACGCATTATCCAATCAAGTTTCGGTTAATGAATGTTTTGTGCGAATGGCGCGCGCCGCCGAGATTCGTTGTGAATGTTAATTCGACGGGTGTTACAATAAATCAATTGAAACTGTGTTGCCATCGTTAATGCCGAGTGGTTTGTGCACACCTAGCTGATAAGGAAAGTAAGTATGAAGCTGTGACGTCATTTGTTCGCACGTTGCGTAAGAAACAATTTGCATTTTAAACAGTAGGTAAGATTATTTTCTTCGCAAGTGAGAAATATGCACAGCAACTCAATACTAACAGTCATTATGATTGTTACATCTTATACAGCGGTATTCGTTTTAACTTAAAATAATACTAAAATAATTTGCTTTATTACCATTAAACTGGCACTGAATTCATGAGTAAGATACTTTTAAAGTTATACTAGCAGATACTGAATTTTTTCGTATCTCATTATTATATTTTACTGCAAAATATGAGTATATTAGAGCTAATATTTTGTACATTTGCTTTCTACATTATTTGTATGGTTTTAAAACGAAATAATGGATATGGATAGGTTGTTCGTTAAAATCGATACAGTAAGGTTTTGTTCACAATGACTTCAGTTACAAACCTATTGTTCGAAAATATAAACTCATTTGTTTTCTTGGTAAATGGCAAAGGAAAGAATGTGTAACTAAATTTGCGTTACATAATCAAACGCTAAATATTATATTTTGACAAAAACTCTAATAAATTACCATGTCTTTTTGTCACAATGAGTATTTTTGCCAGTTTTGGTGCCACAGTCGGACAAATAACAGACTGGTTTTCTTTTGTTTTTACCTAAAATCTATTTAAAGCCATTCGTTAAAATTTTATATATTATAACTCTGTACTTGTGGAGTTAGTAACGTTTCGTACAAGGATAAATTCGCCGTCTATGCTGACTGAAGATTGTATAAAAAACTTCAAGGATTTACCCGCGAGGTGCAGTTTAATTGACTAAGTACATAATGTTTTTCTAGATACTCGCTTATAACATACTGTATTTTATTACTATAGTTTTTATATATATGTACATACAATTCTTATTTCCGCTGTCTAACTAATATACATATATGTATTTGCCTAAGACCTAAAAGTGTTTTAAACAGATCCAGATATCCAGAACGTTATTTCGATGTCATTTCTGGAATGTTCCGTGTCGACTACTTTTGGATCCTTTTTTCGACAATGTCTGTTGCAATATACGGGAACCCTGGAAGAGATTAAATCTGGTGTAAATTTAATGTGTTAAAAAAACTGGGATATAATAATTAACAACTGTTAAAAAACATTATCGTGCGTTCGTTATATAGAATATAAAATATTTTTATAATTCATTAGTTCTAAATTTCACACTTTTAGAAGTAAATAATCATTCGTTTAAAACTTAATAACAGGTTGTCAGTGTTTCTTAAATGAGAAAATGTCGCTGGCCAATAAACTTTCAATATTTAAATAATAAGAGCACACAAGTAAGCGACGTGCCGTTTCTAAATGGCACCTTATATATTATAAGCCTTAGAAACTAAAAACTTGAAAGTATTCCAGTGAATCACTAACCGTTTTTACCGTGTACGACTGTTTACGTCTAATAATTAAAAAAATGACGTCATTCTTGGCACGATAAGAAATGACTTACAAAGCCGTCTCAAGTGTTATGATTACTTATGACAAGTTCTATTACTGGATAGGCAAATTACTATGTTCTACATGTGAGATCATTGCCACAGTTCAACTGATTATACTAAAGTTATTTAAGAAAGAAATGTACAAAAGTTCTCATTAGATAGACGATTCTAGAAACAATCTCCTGTGAACACAAGATTTGACCCTTACAATGCTTAACTTTCCTTAAGGTATTAATTTTATTCATATATTGAACAAAATATCGTAAAAGAAAATCATACCGGTATTTTGAAAACGGGTAGGCACTAAGGTTGCGATTCACTAGTTATGATATACGCCCCATTTTCTTTGGGCCGTTGAGTGATCTGCAAATATGATAAATAAATTAGTAGCAATGTCCACAGAGGCATTTACCGTTCGGGGAGGCTTATTTAATGCACCTCGTACGACCCTTAGAATAGAGTATATTACACCGAGCATAAAACCAGCTTCTGAGCTATTAGGGAATTCCAAGTTAAATAAATCCAATGCTTCGTCCAAACCGGGGTTAAGCTCAAGGCCTGATCAGCAATCGTACTTGCAGCTACTAGTTGAAGAGACGAACAACATGATGTTCATATAACAATCAGCGCCTTTATTACGTGCTCACATAGCTATGCGACGACTGCATTGAACGGATACAACACTCAGCCGATGTTGACTGCTCATTGTCATATGGACACGTCTCAATGTAAATAGTACTATAAAGAATCATTCAATCAGTGGCTGCCAGTGGTTCGAAACGAAGAGCCGAAGATCGGACTTTCTTGCACTCTCTAGAAAAATGATATTACAAACACTGATGTAATTTAACGTAAACATCTTATATTGAAGTAAAACATAATATAAAATTATTTTCGCAAGATAATGAAATGGAATTTAACATAGGTACCGTCGCCAGATAGCTAAAGGCACTATTTTATGTAAAGAAAATAGCGAACGCGCAGGCAGGGTTCACGAACGGTCGCTCCCGTCCATAGATACTTGGAACTGATTACGTTGCCAAGATCTGTTTTAAATTTGAGCGTTTTTTGTTTGTGTTTACTTGCAATATGCTGTAATCTCACTTTTCTATCGCGTCCATACTGTTTCTCCGTGTCGGGGCGCAGTAAGAATACATTAGTCGATCCGTGCCGGGACACAGAGTGTCGTAAGAGGCGACTAAGCCCGGTGCTGGTCGCTACATGCTCTGGCCGCGTATGAACAGCAGCATATTTGCTGTACTCTGCAATCACCAACCTGTATGCCCAACAATGGGCATAACCCCTCAGAGGAAGCCTATATCCTGCAGTACTACTACAATAGGCTGATGATAATGACTTCTCTAATTCGGCAAAAATTATCGCTTTGTTTTGGAATTTACCCAATTCAATAGAAGACAGTATGTATTTGGTTTCAAACATTTCCTGAGTGAAATGTATCTAAAACCTGAAAAAATTTTTTACGTAGGTGACAATGGAACGTTATTTAAAATTGTGCAATAAATCACACTCGCATTATTAATTGTATGCTAAAGTGTTTTTAAAGGAAGCAAGCAGCAATCGAACAAGCAGCAGTTGCAAACGTCTGCTGCCGTTAAAAGACGTTTGCAACCAATTTCGAATAAGAGTAGGACCTAAAACTATGAGTATATATCGTAATGTAATTTTCTCGATTTTCGGCGATTCGACTGTGTTCCTCTGACGAACAATATTGTTGAAAAAGATGATTCTCTCCAACGCGCACATAAATCCGTGAATGCAGTAATATCTTTCAAATCTCATTCTTTAATTAAGCAGTCCCCAGATTCATTTACATCTTTATTGGAGTAATACGTTTTTCATACTAAAAATTGTTTGTTCCATAGAGTACTGAATATATAGATAAACATTTACGAGAAACATCAGAAAATTATATGCGGTGTATGTTCAATATTGTGTCACAATTTTGACAGTCTATAAATATTTCGCACCTCGTCCGTATAAATGTTGACTGGTCAAACTTTACGCAGTAAATTGAAGATTTTTTTTTGCCGATTCGCAAACAATCGATGTCTACACGTGGAAGAAAGTATTTCGTCATAGTGTGTCAAATAACGTCGGTGTAACTGTTAACGTGGTGATTCATTAGCTCCTATTTATTGTTTAAATAGCAGGATTTTATTACATAAAACTGCCGCGTAGTGTTTGTTGTAGTAATTGTAAGCGACAGCTGATCAAAGTTCTGCGTTTACCGTTTACCTTTATCGTTTTCCGTTTACCTTTTTGGGAAAAAAATTATTATATTTTCAAATTTGACATACCTATTAACAGCTCGGAATCAGGATTTGTGGCTGGTTTATGGCAATAGGCCTATTATACTGGTGAAATTTGACTATAGAACACTGCGCTGCCTATCCCTTCGGGGAAATACAGGCGTGATGTATACTATTTTATGTTTTTATGATAAATGAAAAATATTTAAATTGATATGGACAAAGACGTTAATGACTCGTCTCGTCAATGGATCACATCATTATTATATCCACTATTGTATCAACTTGGTACATTATAAATATTGTGAGTGAGTGTAGCACTAGTTTAATATTAACAAAGTCAAATATAAAATATTTACCCAAGATATTGTGGGACGCTAGTCAATTTTATATCGTCAGTGCTGCAC
>DWEJ01002824.1:0-11038 GCA_018245835.1 Mysoria sejanus stolli | reverse complement strand
TTTTGTATACATAAAGCATACACACTACGATTCGGTAAACGCTAACTTGAGCAACGCTAAATTAAGCAGTAATATTTACTTCCTTTCTTACATCGTATTTCGCCTAAGCCCGCTTAACATTATTTGCCTATGCAACCCCTGTCCTGATTAGCGAAGTAGGGCCCAACGTCTTAGTCCCCCGCGTAATCTATACAATACTTTTCGCATGAGCTCAAGATTAATGTCTCACAATTTCGCTCGAATTCGTTCAGCCGACCCGCAAGTTTTAAGAAACAACGTACAAACCGTATATTTCCCATATCGTGTATCATTCACGATTAAGTAAGTTCTCTACAGCTAAATCATGTAACCATTTCAAGTAATGCTTATAGTAATGTTATATAAGTAAAAATTATTTTTTTAATAACAAGGATAACTGCAGCATTTATAGTTATTTCTTTTTGAACAATAAAATAGCCTGCGTAATAAGAACAGTGAAATAGCCTCTTAAAGCTTAGACTTCATTCAGAAGATCTTTCTCAGAACTGAGATCTATTAATGTAATGAATCTGAACCTTATTTGTTTGGTATAAGTAATTGAAAACAGTAATTTGTTACTGTTGATTTATACTTAATGTTGTTTGTGTTATGTTTTTGTTAATTATAATGGTCAAAAAGAAATACCATGATTCGTGACGCGAATATTTTGAAATTCCTTACATTAATATTTGTTCGGAGATGATGCACTCGATATATATATTAAAATCATTGATAAATTATGCAAATATTAAAATATCATTAACAAAACAGAGTAAATAAAATTCATAAATGTCGAATTTCCAACACTGCTAACTGATAGGCAAAAATACTTTACATTTGATAATAACATTGCCTTTATACAGAGGAAAATGAAACTTGCGCAAAAAAACTAGTTAAATATTAATACATTATATTTGATTCTTTGAATCATTTGATCTCTACCATCAAAATACTTGACACACGCCCAACCACCACGATATGTGGTACATATATCGTGTTCTGTTAGTTACCATGCAGAATTTACAACGTTAATGAAATACGTGGTTGTAACCACTGTAACTGTTGGCGATGGATTAAAATAAAAGAATTGCATTTTATTATATTAACTTCCCATACATTTATAAAACTTGAACTTGATTTATCGAAATTCTATAATCTATTCGTGTATATTACGCTGTGTAATTTCAATCTGGAGGTTTAGCTTGGAAATATGAAACGAAAGTATTTACGTGATGAAATTTCTAAAAGGAATACTGAATGAATAACGATACATAATTTTGCACACCACAGAAAGAAGCGATTCTAAGTCGCTTTCAAGTTATCACATAGACCATTTTGAGGACCGAAAGACGCTTGCTAAATTAATTGTAACGTTTATGTCGCTCGCACCCCCACGGTTTCCTTTGAAAAATCATCCCTCATTGCACATTAGCTACGAGATTTACGTCATCCACTACACAAGATTCTTTTCACGCAGCTGATTACAATGTCAAAGCTTTATCAAGTAATCATAATTGCACTTAAAAAACAGTATCATTAATTGAAAAGAATAAAAAATAACATAAAATATTGACATTCTGCTGCTAATGAATTTAATTTTTGAAATAGTTCCGTAAGCCAGTCTTAAGATAAAATATCGAAAGCCAGTTTTTTCTACACATCACAATCTCTTACGCACCCATAAACTTTAATGATCTCAATTTAGGCACCGAAATTCGGATAGCATTAACGCAACGATCATATACCTGCGAAACTTTGCAGAAGGGTCAGCCATAAAGAAGATTAAAACTACAGAGGGCGCCATTACCGGAGACTTCAGTGCAGTATATCAACGCCCTAGCCCGGTACATGACTTGAAAGTTCAGCACTTCATTACACATCGGTAGCCTAGTTTCAAACGCAAAGAAGCTCACTAAAACGTGAGATGTTTGAAGCTAACTAAATTGGTCTGACATGAGAATGTTCAAACAATCATTATTTATAATGACAACTATTACATAACCCACCATGAAATAATACTCACTAAATCCAAACTCCATACTAAGTAATGGCAATTTCTAATTACAAAAACCAAATAATATTTTATCCGACCCGGGGATCAAACGCAGGATCTCTTGGTCAGCGGTCGTGTGTGCTACCCTTGCGCAATGTGAAACGTGAAAAGGTGGAACGAGGGAGTGTTTTTCTCTCATATTCCTACCTCTTCGAGGGTTACAGCCATTACATTTTTTTAACTTTTTTAATGTTAAGTCCGATACAGTAATTAAAACATTTAATTTCAAACCACAATTAAATAACATACCTATATTATATTTTCAGGCTGGATATTTTCTAATTTATATAACTTTAATTTTCAGCTACACAACATAAAAATTACAGAATAACTCAAAAACCAAAATTAATTTTTCACGTAGTTATTGCCAGCTTTATCCTAGTTAATATTTATCGGCAATAAAATCACATGTTCTATTATTTAATGGACGTTTAAAATTGATATCAGCACTTTGGGACCGGCCACACCCCAGCGAGTTTCAATCCGAGGCTAGATTTATTTAAATTGGGCGAACCTTTGATTGCAACGAAAGCTTTATAAAACAACATTCAATTTGCAGTTACATAATTCTTAACACTGTTGACATAAAGTTGCGAATACAATAATTCAAGATTAGTAGCTGATGGTTCATAACCCTTTTGGTTTAATAATAGGATGAGAGGTTTTAGGCGATTGTTTCTTTTTTACACGGCGGATGGTTCGGTCGCGTTTGATATGATAATTCGGTTAATAGGATGAGAGCGTCGAGTGTGTGGTCGTGTGCGCGCATTTTGAAACTGAATTCGGTGTCGAATTAACCCAGCGAACAGCAAACGACGAGCGAAAATTCATATTCTCGCTTATAATATATACGTAAAATATACGGTGAGTATTTATATTATTTCTTACTCATCCTAAGCATTGTATTATATCGCACCCCCGGTGCGACACTGTCACTTTTGCAAAAAATTACAAAAATGAGTTAAATATGCAATAATTGTTCTAAAGCACTGTTACTCAATGCAATAGAGTTACTTTTGTAGTATGAAAAGTTGACATTGTAGTATAAGCTATTCATATCATCTTTCTTCTAAAGTCATTGTTTTGTGAGGTGTCAAAATTTTAAATGCTTTTCCTGAAAAATTACATTTTTGCGTAAGTGACAATGTCGCACCGGGAGTGCGATATCACATACCGGTGCAAATTCATTGTGTATTCACATACATGATTAACGTTGCTACCACAACCACAATGTATGGAAGTTGAGGGAGCAATAAAACAAATAAGGAGCGCAATGCCTCTAGATCCTCAGCCTGCACTTAATTGTTCCACCTGTTAAAACGATACTCCTAAAATAGATATTTTTTCACTACTGTCTTCCGCCTGTTAATGTAGTTAGTCCATCAGTACAATTGTTAATAAGATTAACAGGATTATACTTGGCTGCTGTTAATCGGACTGCCCGCCAACTAAATGCTAATGATAAAATTAATTTCAAATTATTAAGAGTATTATCTATATTTTGCAAAGCTGAATACTATTTGTCATAAAGTATTAAGTGGGTAATAATTACGCTTGCATATATCAGGTGTTAAACAACCATTTTTTAACTACTTCACCTAAACATTTAATTGCCACTACCTACGCGATACATTCCGCTCGTTACTCTTTTCGTATAAGACCAGTCACTAACACTTAGTGAAAATTGTGACGTAATTTGTGATTCAGTGATCGTAAATTCAGTGGTGGATCTTAATGACGTGCACTGATGCTTGCCAGGGGTGGATTCTAAGCATTTTAATATTCATCAAAATACACATTTCCACGTACTTTTTAATACATACGACAATACTACCTAATACAAATACTCTACATAAGTATAATGTGTATTTTAGTTCTATGACGTCCTATATTTAGTTCTATAAAGTTGAGCAAAATTTAAATACCATCCTGGTATCTAAAAAAATATTTTAAGAAATGGAAAACAAAGTATTAAGTCGTAATGTGGACATTTGTTAGAAAAACATCACAAATGAAACAGAACAGCGCGACCCGACTCTATCCGATGAGACATCCCTCGAAATACAATTAATTGAGCTAACACAATGCGTCCCATACAATCAACTAATGCCTTAAACCCCCATCTGATCGAATATCCAAACAATAGAAAAAAACATACATGGAATTAGAAGTGGAGGTATGGAACAGCAAGCAGAGATCTTTTTAATTACAAATTGGATTAAATATAACTGTAGTAGTTTGACTCAAGTGAACCCTTTGACAGTTCATATCTGCGTCATTTTTATATTTATTTGTACAATAAGTGTACTAGTGTAGTTTGCATATGTAATTTAAAACGATAATGTCAATTTGTATTATCTACGGATGTGTATCACTAATAATACAGTCTTAAAATCCGGATAAACGGACCACAAACATCGAATATAGGCGAGTAACAATTATTCTCAGGGGACAAATTAAAAAGCACTGCAAACGTAATTAATGTAATTTTATACAGAAATAGAATGACTAGACGCTTTTTGTGGTCGAAATATGATTAAGATTTTACTTAATGTAATTACTATGTAGTAACAGTATTAGAGAGCGATGTATTTAGACAATTATCCAAACATGTTATTATCGTTACAATTCTTTTCGAATGCATTATACATATATAAATATTATTTAAAATGTTAATTGTATATAAATATTCAAAATTCATAATATGCCGTACTTTCTGTAAAAAGAAATGTACACATCCATTCCTATTAATTGTAAAAATTAAACTTTTTACAAACACTGAAACTGTAGCGATGTCTACCTCAGCATACCTACTTTACATAATAAAAACTTTGATACTCTATAAAAGTGGAATGTCTTTTTTGATAACTACTTGTTACGCTGACTCTTAAGGAGTATTTTATTTTGGGGAATTTATTGAAATCGTATTTTATACAAAAGCAGAATATACAGAGTAACACATTAAGCATTTGTGCCTAGAGTCGACTATGAGAAGTCCTTTGATTCTATTGTAACCTGACTTGTTCTGGAGTTTTTGCAACGCTGCCACGTCGATTGACAAAATATCCAAGTGCTGAGAGGTCTGTATGAATCCACGTTTATGACCGTCCATAGGCCTCCCCCAAAGAACACCATCGCGGCCTTTTGCAGATCGTCACCCCACCTAGCCGGAGGGCGTCCTACACTACGGTCACTACAATCATGATTCGCTGAAATATAATAGCAGTTATTCGTCATCGTCTCGTTAATTCAGTAGAAGTAAGACATTAGGAACTATGTATTGCACATGTTACCCCAATTCTACAATATTATAGGTTACCTATAATATAATTTCTATATATTATAAACTTCCTAGTACGTAGCTTCTTTATATGTCAAATGCCAGAATATTTCGCCGTCGGAAGTCTTATAATTGCGCCCTAAAAGACTATATTAAAATCATTCCGCGGAATTGAAGAAATTCTTGCGCATCTTAATAAGAACGCCAGAACATTTTAGATATCAGCCGACACTTCGAATCGCCGGAGTTCTTAATGAAATTTTCGGATTACGACTTGCTATTACACTTCTCTTTCGCACTACACACATTTTATATAACGCCATCTCCGTTCGCGCAAAGGTGCAGTCCTCAGTTTTATGCGAAATTTATTCATAACGTTGTAATTTATCCACGCGATGTAAAACGCTACGTAGTGAGAACTGGGGATAATGTTTTCGTGTATTATTATTATTAGCGAGTTCAGCTTTAATTCCGTAATACTAAATTATCACCGTAAATACAGGAAAATTTAATAACACGTCAAGACGTTCAACAGTAATGGAATCCGTTATCTTTGAAACGGAATCGAGAATGAAAGCAAATTCTTTCCGGCTTTCAGGTCAGTGGAATCTTGATTATGGTTCGCCTGCTGCCTACGTGTATAAATCTACTATTGGAAATGCTTCTTTTTCTAAATTTCCACAAGTTGGGGTGTCGGAATACAAATAAATATGTCAATCCTATATTTACATTAAGGTTACTTTAGTCCTGTTATCCTTTTGTAATTGCGTATGTAATTATGAATTTACGATATATAATTAATGTATCCGAAATTTTCATTAAGTCAAATTTTATTTGTACAGGTGTGAACGTGTCTAAAAGAAGTAAAACAAACTCTGTAATGACATTTAATGTTTTTGAGGGATCTTGTTCACGTTAACCGTATTCTTATTCATAATATATTACATTCTTCTAAAAATAAATTATTGATATCATTAAAGCCACATTAAATTTTTTTTCATCATCTATTTTTATTTCTATGTATAGGAATCCGGAGTCTATTCGCTCCAAGTAATCGTATTTATAAGAACATCCCTCTACGTGGAATGTCTCCTTCGTTCCTGTTGTGATATTTGATCCTATTAACATTTCCTTATTTACATGTAAATTTAGTTTTTAATATTCTCAGGGAGTCATGCTAGAATTTCTTTGATTACGGTTTATTCACTTTCTAATTCAAAACAACAATTACAATAGTAATTCTGAATAAAAATTATAATTCATTCATTTATTTCTTACCTCATCAACTAAATAAAACGCATTATTCGTGCCACTTACCGTAAATTTTCTTCCAAGTTTTGTTTTTTCGTACTTTCTCAGAAATAATTTAGGGCGTACGCGTTATCATCCGGCCTTTATCATTCTTAGTCACGAAGTTGCCGAGGTTTATAATTATGTCGGATGCTTTATGGGAAAAATTAGGCTATTATTATGTTATAATTAAAATTTTTATCAGATTTATGGTAAACAAGACCACCCACTTTGTAAATGGTTTGAATAATTTTAGAATATTCTGTTTTTTGTTTACATAGCTTATAATGTCATGTTAATGAGTCGCGTCAGTGTTAAGGGAATAAAATTCTCCATTTCTGTCTTAATTATAGCTATCATAAAATCTGAATAATAGGCAAAAAATGTGTTAAAAATATTTTTATTAATATTACGCACTGCCAGCACCTTAAAAATTATGGTCATGTTGTACCCAAATAGTTTTACGTAATACCTTGAAGAAAAGTACATTAAGACAAGCAAGCGGTGAAGTGTAAAGCATAACTCGGATTGAGGTTTCAGACGTAAAGCACACCCGTAAGCCGACAAACGGACGCGGTAGAACAAAAGACCGTACACACAAAGATATGATCATTATACATTCATAGGCAACTGACTACGAGAGATTCTTTCAACTCGCATACTTTCTCAAAAGTGTTCACGCTTTAGGGAGTTACCGCAGCGTAATAATATAATGGTCGAACTCGAAGCTTGTAGCGTTTGTAAGAATCACGTTTTATTATCTCGCAATAGTTTGGTATTTTTTACGACGCTGAAATTCAATGTCGGCCGCTTGCATTGCGAAATGTTAAAATGGTAGTGTACTTGTACTTGTATATGTGTCAAAATTAATAACAAATTTGTATTAACTTACTCGTATAACTGTTTTTAACGTAGCTAAATTATCAATGAAATTATATTTTGGGTTTAGCTGGCTGCGCTGGCATTACTGTGATCTGGCTTAAAGCGTTTGATTAACAGACAGGCAGATGGATTTTAATTCTATCACAATGTAGTAATAAACAACAAACATTGAGTGGACTGTATACATGTTCATTAGTTATATTAATTCATTAACTGCTCCTCGATTCGTTTATTTATTTATTTATATAATTAGTACGGTTATACACCGTTAAATGACGTTAGAACAGTATTGAGTCTGATTAAATTAAATTAAATTAAATTCTAATAATATTTCAATTTCAAGTTCAACTTCAATAATACAATATTAGGAAATGTCAGTGAAGCAATTAATAAATAAATGTCAATAAGTTAATAATATTAATCTATTAAATGTCAATGTTAGCGATCATACATCACGCATGCACTTCACAATACACAAGACACTCCGACAACAGGCTCACCTGCATGAGTGTTCTGCATACATCTGCCTACCGCTTCGAGGATTACAGGCGTGATGTTACTTTTTTTTAATTATTATCAAGCTTACTTCATCCTCTACGCCACTGATGTTGACACAAATCATCCCATGGCACCCGCGCATTTTATAAATTACCACCTGATGTCCATAATCAATGGATTTTTTGTTGTCAAACTCATTAATAAACATGTTCAACAGGCATAATAATCGTTAATAAGTACTATGTTAAAATATGAGGAAATTATATTTTATGCATATTTTTTTAAATTCTCCCTCAAGTTTTTGAACTGTCTCACTATACGTACTAGATTTTTTGGGTAGCTTATGATCGAATTTATTATATCGTGTCGCGACCACATGAATACATTATTCTTCGATTTGCAAAACATCGTATAAGACAGGTACACATAGAATTATTTCGCAATCGGTGCTTTCAGACTACCTCGTAAGAGATCCGGCGTGATAATATAATAATAATAACAAAATAACATCCAAGTTGAAAAACAAAAACCAATATAACCATCTTTCAAGATGGATATTTATAGACAATATTTACGAGATCCATAGATAATAAAGACCGAATGTTATTGAGTCTATTTCGGCGACCGAACGTATCTGGGTCATTGATACATCGTCCTCGACACATCGAGAGCGGAGACGAGAGATACTTCAATCAGCTCGCTATCTGGGCAACGGAAATCTTGGATACCCCACAATCTGCACCTCGACGACCACGGAACAGGCCCGTAGCATCATGTGGAAGCTAAAGTCAAATTATTACCTCGTATAATATTTTCGTATTCGTCCATAAATCTAATACTGTGAGGAAATGTAATGTTAATTTTTAATGTAGCACTTTCGATTGGCTTGTTGGTCTAGTGGCCAATGACCCTAATTGCAAAACCGGATGTCGTGGGTTCGATTCTTATTTGTGACAAGTGTTAGTGTGTAATATAACTAATTAAGTAGTTGTAAAATATCTAATCTATCATGGCACAGACTTAATCAAAGCGCAGTTAACTTTATCTCACGATATTCTCCATCGCTGTTTTGCAGCAAATAATTCTTTATACACTCACCCAAATGTACCTGACCATAACAAATATTTCTAGGGAGAAGTGAAAGACAGTCGCTGCGGCAGAAACAGATACATCTTCGGAGCGGAAAACGAGGCCGCATGTTTTACGACCTTCATAAATCAGTAAAACGTCAGCAATAAAAGAAAATAGACTGACGCTCATAATTCCGAGATCGCTTCTGCTCTCCAATGTTTTATTACCACCAATTTTAAATAAGTCGACGCGGTTCGTTCTCGCTGGCACCACCACCATGGGCAATCAGTACCTACCGAGTGAATATTTTATTGCCAGTGATACCACTTGCACGGTGACGGTGGTAACGAAGACTTCGGTACTATAAAAGTGATCTACCGAACCTATGTGAACCAACGCCGCCTCGTGTTCTGAGTGGTTCAAGCGCGACGCTAATCAAGAGTCGCTGGGCTAAAATCCGAAGGAGCAAATTATATTTGAGTTTCTTTTAACTTGAAATTGTCAATAGTAGCACAAAGACTGGATTTGTAACCGGTGTATAACAATAGACTTGCCGTCTAATCTATAATGGGATTTGTAGTAAGACAGATAATTCATCAGAGTATACTACACTTTTACACTTTTCTATTTATACCTACGAGCAATATGCGGACAAGATGTAATGTCTGTTGCCTGTGAGACTTTGGTGAGACCAAGTGATTTGAGAAACATGTATAAACCGTACCAACGAGAGCAGCGTGGCCACTCATACCGCCATCATACATTCGTACGCCCACGTGAAGTCGTTTGTCATTGGAGCGATCCAATTTAAAACTTTCATCGGATTCCAAAATCGAACCAGATCACGACACCCACGCGCGTCTGGGCCAGTGTCATCATCGGAGCAGTCGACTGAACGCGAATGTACTCCAAGTAACCAGATATGTTAGAAGTGATTATTACACTACGACCCAATCAAAGCAGAATGAGAAAGAGACATAAATATGTTCATCAAAATGAAACGAAAGGAGAGAAATAAAAATCAAAAATAGGTATTGAAAAAAGGGCCCAGACAGTATCAATAAATCAAGCTCTTAAACCAATCTGTTCATCCTGATAAAGTTCTACTGATAGATTGAGTAAATAACCAGTCAGATCATTGGTCACTAAGAATTCACTATAACTCACCATAATTTGATCACCGACTCGTAGTTGGAAAAACTCATGTCTAATCACCAGCAAACTTTAAATCAATAATACAAAGCCGATTAGCGCCTGTATTTATATTACATTACATTTGCAAACGAACCTTGAACGATGAGTTATACCGCCCTTAAAATAAGTCATCTTCTATAATAATCATCTTATGATGGGACTGTTGAAAGTCGGATTTGTCAGCGGATAACAGCGAAATGATACTCACGTTGATGACGTCAAATCGCTCACTATCGGAACACGAACATCCTGCTTCATGGACAATTTTTCTTTTTTTATTTCTAAGGAATGTTCGGAATTTTGTTCTGCTAACTTTATTCGCCCGCGCGACCATAGACTGAGGAATATTCGAAGCTGACTTTGATAACAATAACGACGAATGACGCAAACTCATGTAACGAGCGTACAAAGAGTCGCGAGTAGATCCGAGGTGGTGAGGTGTCATTGGAACAGTAACAGACCACTCGCAATGGCGCAGTCAGGCACACCACCAGCGCGTGGTTTACATGGATGTCATTGATGTACCATCACACTACGTACCTTACCTTATGGTGTGAGCAGAGAACATTTATATCTTTACACATCTGACGCGGTTATTCTCCATGCATACGTTATCGGGACGCTGTGGTAACGTCAATCAAATCGAATTTAATAAGTGGTGTCGTCATTGGCAACCATTTCGTAATTTTTATGACAATACTGGTATGCGCTTTATTGTGATCCAAAACTAGGCTAAGCCCGTACTGTAGTTA
>DWEJ01002823.1:0-11040 GCA_018245835.1 Mysoria sejanus stolli | reverse complement strand
TTAAAGTTTTTAAAATAAATAATCTACGACAGCTATCTTTAATTACTGATTCCACTACTACTAATGTCTATCTTTAAATAAAACTAAAATTTTGGTGATTTACATGGAGATAGTTTTCGAAATACTGAAACAGGACAGAACCTAAATCCACAGATTTTAAAATGAACCAAATATCAAGATTTTCTTTGGATTGTTATAATTTTTCTAACTTACTTTTATTTGATTTACTGAATACGTAAATAATGAAATACCTATAAAACAAATTTAAGTTAATTCTGTCAATATTTCCTCCTTAAATATCAACAAACAGTCTAGTGAACGGTTAGTTAGCCCGTGATGTCCCACAAGCTGCTACAGAGACATATACAGCTCCCTCGAGAACACCGCTTGGAGTAAGGGCCCCTTGAAGAGGATTAAGGGAAGTTTCAAAGGGCCGTTTTTAATCATCTTTTCCAGAATATTTACAGACTAAATAAGGTAGAGTTTTATTTAAAGGTGTGCTCTTTGTTGTTCAAACGATACGTCGTTTTAAATATGTTCTGTATCTCACCGTTTTACTTTTTATATCCAGTATACGAGAAAGTGAATAGAGGTGTTTATATTTTTTTTTACCTAAACAATTCGATGTCAAGATCGACATAAATATAACTAAATTAACATCCTTCAATTTAGATCCTATATAGAAAATAGATTTAATATCTTTATCTTTAACATTAGGATTCCCTAAACTAGAATACTAGAATCGAAAACATTGCAATAAAAAAAATGTTTACAAAGATTACGCCTAGATTTAAACAGAATTTAGTCAAGGATAAAGTCCTTCACTAAATTTCATTAAACGAACCGGACGGCAAAAAACTGCGCTTGTAACCTAAAATTAATTTAGCTCCAGGCGTGGCAGAGATAGCCATCTTTCATGTATGCTGGAGTTGGGAGAGTGATGAGCTAGGGGTGCGTGGGGCGCGGCTCGAATATCAAGCGGGTACGTAAATGCAGCTCTGTAATTAATGCGACTCGCGGAGCCTCGCCTGATGAATATTTAGATTTATTGACACACACACATATACATTTAAATTAATTCGGAACGAGTAATGGAAGACTTCGGAGAGATGCGGCGCGCGTCGGCTTGCGTCGTCCGTCGATTGCGGCGCTACTTATAATGTCTGTCAGCAGAATAGCCAATCACTAAGATACATATTATTTAGGAGCGTTACCGTGAATGAGGAATTAATTGAATCTTTTGGTGGGTTCGAACTAAAACTGGTAACAGTTTTAGTTCGAACCACCAGTTCATTCTTTGCTAATTTAGAAACAAATGTATTTTATTATTCAGAAAGCGAGTTGTTTTTTGAACGTGGATAATAAAAACAAGAACAACAAAGGTGCTATCTGCCTACCCCGTGAGGGGTCTGGTGTGAAGATATGTAACAAGTATCATTTGTATCATTGATCGTATGAAGATACTAACATAAAATCACATTACACCTGTATTTTCGTAAAGGGTAGACAGAGAAATATTAAGAAAGTATTACATTTCACATTTTGTATAACAATAGTGTACTCATAATTTTATTTTAATTTTAATAGACGCATAAGTAAGCATATAAGACGGGCATACATCACTTAGGTACAATAATACGCACTTAATACATTAACCGTGAGTTTAACGTTGATTCGTGTACACCCAATTACTCTACAATGATGGGAAGATCGTCCAATTACGCAGCGGCTGTTCAACTTTTTTACATTTTCATTTTTTTTTTTATTTTACCACGCTTTATGTAAATTTCATTCATGGTCCATTTATCAATTAACTGAAAGTATTAATTAGACGTAGAATTATGAACTATGAAATTAATGAACTTTTTTGGATCATAAAAAATCTTGATCTTTATTCTTGACTTTGATATATACGAGTGCTTTACAAGGCAGATATCACAATGACAACTCCTCTGATATTGCAGGTATTTACGGGGGACAGTTGCCATTTAGCATTAGGTTGACCATCTGCCTGTTTGGCGTGCCTTTTGATATAAGAGTCTAAAACAGCATGTACAGCAAACATTGACTGACAAAGAGCTTGTTTTTGTTACAATCTTATCTTGACATCGCGAGCACTGTCCCGGGCGCGAGTGTTTCAATCATTCATGGTATAGTGTTGAAATAGAGCCAGAATAGGCGATGCCCCATCGTTATTGTCTGTGACTGTCAAACATTAAGCTGTGCGAGGGCTCTCGGCGCGCGCCGGCGGCTGTGCTTTGTTTCAGTGCGACATATTGCTTCCGGCGGCGCTGTGCCTAGACTCATATTAAAAAATTGAGCCACCACCATCCACCCTTACGAATTTAGACTTTTAATGAGTTTCACTTTAATACAAATTAGCTTTAATTAGCTTTAAATCAAGATAAACAAATTAGCTTTATGTCTGGACACTCGGAATATATTATTATGTATTTAGTTCACTCAAACTTGAAATTTCTCACCGTGCTACATTCTCGATTAAAACTTCACTTCGGAATTTCGAATCATTGCGCGCTGTTTTATAGTCCCAATTAAAGTTTCATACATCCTGTATATACTTACTTTTATTTTACACTTGTTCATTTAAGCGCACTATTTCAAAGTTTAGTACTAGATGACTTGCGTATACTTAAAAAAAATGAAGGACTAGATACAAATCAATACTAGCCAAAGTGATGGACATAAACTTTCCATATCGAAGAGTCTTGAGTTCAAATCCAGACCAGCAACGCGTCCTCTAGAAAAGTGTATTAGAATAAATGTGACTTTTAAAAATTTTATTGTTAAAATGAGCTTCTTACAAGTATTTCAATAATGACGTCAAAAATCAAAATCAAATACGTAATAAGTAATAATACATAATACGAAAATTACTAAAATGCATTTCCGTAAACAAGAGTGTTTGCAGCGATTGTTCCGAGTGTACACAGTGAAGCGGCGATGGATCCTCATTTATAATCACTTGCTCGAGTTGAGTGGAATGCAAACGCGCGACAACGCCCGTGTCAAGAATACATTAGGGGCTCATTAGGTCTAGAGTATCAAAGTAGTGTTTACAGAGAATAGCGTTTAAATGATGCAGAACGTTTTTCTTTAGTACTAATACCAGACATTTTTGAACAAAATCCTTGTTTCGCTTTAATTTCGGTCCTTAAAAAATCTCTAGTCACTTGTTGGCATATGTATTTTGACTTGCTGGCTGGTTTTTAATCCTCAGGTGAAGTTTAGTATTTCGTTCAATATGATTGTAAGTTTGTTTGATTAATTTCGCAACTCGATATCAGGAAATATCTCATACGATATTCAAACTTCATTTTTTTTGGATTCTTACAAACAAAGTGAGGTGGTTAAATTTTATTTTGCTGCAGTTATGGCCACGATTCTTGTTATATTAAGTTATATTATTACTTCTTATATTTTATTTACAAACGGTCGGTCTATCGTTGTAGGTTCTATTTGCTTGTGGGAAAATACGTATTTTTTTTTATAATAATTGTTTACTTCGATATTATATTATTAATTTGTATCATTTATTCGTTAGTAGACAAAATGTAAAATTATATAATTTTATCTCATCCGAAGCTAATAAAAATACTTTGGTTTTAACCTTAAGTTCTGTAAGCTAAGTTTTTTATTAATTTTAATCAAAATACCTAAGCTTAAGTTACGAACAAAACCATGAAAGAACAAAAAATACTCGATGATAATGTCGATTCAAAATCAGGATTCAGTCGGACTTTATTAAAGAACAAAAGTGTTGGATATCCTAAGACTAAAGCTCACTTGAATTCTGTATAAAAGAAAAATTGGCTAAAGTATAATATTATTATTCAAAACAATAAGCTTGTAGATCTACTAACAACACAAAGCGCAATGTGAGGTAATAAAGCATAATTGTCATAAGAGAGAAATTATAAAAATAACAGAACACAGATTTTTTTAACATTTGTGTAACCCTCGGCGTGATTTATAAAGTCGCATTCGTGATTCGCTCAATGGAACTACCACTGAATAACGACACGCTACTTCGGAACAAAAGAGAGGGGTTCCTTCGAGTGACATGAGATTTAGAAGGGCTCGATGAAGGGGAAGTAGTATCCAACGACGACGGGCCAGTCCTACTATTAAGAACTAGGGAGCGCTCATCTTGGGATTTTTCCAACATATTCATCATTGATTAAAATTTTAAATTTGTAACAACTCAAACTAGTTCCGAACTGCAGATGAAATATTTTGTATATTGCTATAATATTCTGTGCATATTTTAATTTTCTTATCCGCGACTCCTAAGCTTTTTGTTTCTTGTAAAGAATTATATTGAGGGTTATTTTTCTTCGGCTTTGAAATCAATCTTTTGGTCGCGTTCTCTCGACCCAAGTAAGAGGCTCCTCCTACGTTGGATTCGTTCCAACTCTTAAATGCTCTGGTGTTTTCGATAGGCATTTCTTATACTTCCTGTATTATTCAATCGCCCGAAATTAACCGATTTCAAACCTTAAGCCGTTATAGATAAAATTACTTGTAACGCTTTTGCACAACGAAACAATTACGTGAATGTCTAGATAGTATGTTGCAACAGACTCAAACCTGGCGACAAGGGAAGCATTAGATAGTACAAAGTTATTTTAGAAAGGCGTTCTTGTATTTTGACAAATTAATTTTTACTCGTGCATCGGTACCTATGTAACTTTCAATGTATTATTCTTTTTCGCTTAAACTGTATAATATGATTGATCTCCTCGTAAACGTAAGAAATACACAATATTGAAATTTAATCCTTTATCATTTGTTACTTTCTTTAACTTTAAATCCACGATTCACTATCATGTCAAAGTAATTTTTATTACCATTCCATCATCGAACGTCATCCACAATGAACATCTCGTAATACTTCATATAAGGAACTGTTTGACTTGCATGCATCATTTATTGGCGGAAGCTAACATAACTTCCGCCTTAATACACTTAAGAGGCGAGGTCAAAAACATTGTACGTTAATAAAACTCGGTAATGAAAGCATTGAAGGGGCTTCAGCACTGGCGCGATATAAAGTCGTAAATAGTTTAACGAGCGCTAAATCCCAATTATTATCCAGTTGAGATATCGTAAACGAGTTACTGACGTTTTATCACTGCAGGCCGTAACCCACCGCCGGCCTATCATAAATAATATACGGGTGTTTATATGTACTAACATCATATGGTAATCCCATCTTACTTGGGTTAGAGGACCGGTAATTTTCCCAAAATAAAAGCATATCACATTTATTAACATATGGCAAACGTTCATATCTAATATTTCAGTGCCAATTAGTTAGCCATGCTAGATGCGTTCTTTCAAAGACTTGTTACATATTACTGTTATTAATAACATTTGTACGTATCAATTTATGTTTACTGTGAAATTTATGTTTACTATGAGTTACTGTGAAATTATCTAGTGATGTCCAAACTAGTAGCTTTCCATCGCTGGTTCCTCAGACAGCTTGAAACGCATAACTTCCGCTGTTTGAACCGGACGAAAGCTCTCAAGTCCGTCCGCAGTTCCGGAATCAAAGTTAACGTACTGCATACACAATGGATAAACTTACAGTAGCTCAGCGGATATAGTTGCCAACAACTATTATATTATTATGAGCTAATTTGCATTACACATTATATCTTAGCATATACTCCATATTTTTTTATTGTCTTCGAATGAATTTAATAAAGACAATCAATGGAATAATTTTACCTTCACACCAATTAAAACTGGTTGACCAATATTTTATTAGCACTGTCCACGCTAAAATTACTATCGGTTAGCGAAAATGATTTATGATTTTGTTGTAATAATAGTTCATTAATAATAATATTATACATACAATCGTCCTCTTTTAAAACCAAAATTCTTAATTTGCGTTCCTTTTTCGTGATTTGCCTAATTTAAATTTCGGTATAGGTGCGTGTAATCTGTACCTAGCTGTACGATTTTGTCAGTGTCCAAGAGAGATGCCCGCATGCAGCAAATCAACCGCGCAAACCTGCAACGCAAACCCGCACTTGTGCTTTTTACCGAATTGTCTACAAAGTGTTACAAAATGTACAAAACAACTAAAACAAAAAGAACTAGGGTTGTTTAAAATAAGAACTCGATTATCCTAGGGTTGCTTGAAATCAGAACTCGATTATCCTATTATCCTATTTATTTAATTTAATATTATAAACGTTTGTAAGTATGGATGGATGTTTGTTACTCTTTCACGTAAAAACTACTGAATGGATTTTATTGACACTTTAGAATAATATTGCTTATACATCAGAATAACACATAGACTACAATTTATAAAGATATTCTGTGAATTGTCCAAAATATCAAGTACACGTAAGTAGGATACGCCGAGCTGGCGTCCGCGTTGCGACCCTCGGCTCTCACCTCTAGCTCACCTGCTCATCTTTTTGTCTAGTTATTTAGCAACATATAAGCTACTTTTCATCCTAGAATTCCCACGAGGTCGGTATTTGCGCGGAAAAAACTGATTTCAACGCGGGCGAAGCCGCAAACATATCTAGTATTATATAAATTTCTCATTTCAATTAATATATTTTAAATATGTAACTCCAAATCATTTCCTTTTGTCTTTGACGCTTTTTTAAAGTATTTTAGCTTCACTGTTATATAAAGAACACGAACAAACAAAGAAAGAAAAGTTCCCTTAAAATTGTATTGTTTTCCAAAAAGTATTCAAATTGCTTAAAATGGCGGTTTACGTAAGCGTTATGTCATGGTACGGCGCAAAAATTTATATAACAACCGCAACGATACGCCAAATTGTTCAAATTTTCCAGTATTTAAGCGGTTTGAAGTATTGTTGTTTTTAATAGTATGTAAAAATGATATAATGTTTAAATGATAAATTATAATATATTTCTTTTAATTTATCGATAATAATCTAATGATAACGAAAGCGTCCATCCCTATGCACTTTATTTTAAAGCGTCCGCTAGATCGAGCAACCATTTGGGAGGGGTCAGTGTCCGACACACTGCCTCATATTCCGATCATATTTTGTATGTACAGTTTCAAACAACGAAACTAAACCTTACTATTTTAACAATAAGGTTTCAACAATTGCATAAATGAATTCGTGTTATGATCCTTTACTAAAATAACCTGTGACATTTATTAGGCGAGACTGAAACGTAATATTTAGATGATAAGATTTAAGTTATACAACTGCTATGTTGGTATTACCGTTGGAAATTATATGTACAGGATTTGTTTCCGTAACGAAATGACATATTAGATAATTAAGCGCGTATTCATCAAGGCGTTCCTCAGTATTACAAAGTGTAGAAAGACGTCTGTATCTGTACGGGTTGATGATAAATACATACGTTAGATGATGGAGGGCTTATGAACATAAAACGGTTAAATGGCAAATGTTTGTACCTACATCAAATCACTCTAATGTTACGTCGCCCACGGTCCGGTTCGCGCCCACATTTTTACCGCGTACTTTTAAAATGTGAAATGAGATTCGTTCTATGGTATTCCCAAAGCACTGTGCCTTGAGGCTCTGAAAGGACGTCGTGAAGAGAGCTCGCCTGATAAGCTGCCCATGCATTGGCTACACGGTGTTGCAAATAATCCTAGACGAAGATGATCAATTACCATCAGGTGGCATATCCGTCTGTCCACTAGGTTGAATATAAAAATGGTATAAATCTTATCTTACCTGTCTCCTGTATCCGTTTCTTCCATCGGACCTCATCATCATGATTCTGGTCTCCGGGGTAATGTTCGTCATTGTGGCACTCAAACACACCTTCTCGCACATATACACTGATTCCCTTTTCGAAGTTCAACAAAAATCTCTCCCCACTACTCTTTTGAGCCCCTTTCACTTTTTCCCTATGTTTTTACAATGTTACACCACTTAGAAACATAACAACATTGGCTGGCTTTATCATTATGTAAAAGAAATTGTTTTTATCATATTTATATCACGTTACGTTCATAGCGAGCTTCTGATGTATAATCTGTAACAAAAAAATGCATGTAAAAATAAATTCAAAATAAGACAGTGTTGAATGTATCTACTCGTAAAAGTAGCATGGAAGCCCGTAAAGATAATTATTTAATTCTCCGTGCTCTCTGCCTACTCCGTGACGAACTGGCATAAAGATATGTACGTATATAAAAAAATATATTAATTTCATACTTTAGGTACTTTATCGGATATACATATATAAATTCAACTCTATATTCAACTGTTTCAATGATTCTAAATTTGAAAATTGTTGACGCGAGGCAAGGACAACTGAATTTTTATTGTTCTTTTTATCGATGCATATGCGCATTTCCCGATGATACCTGTGGTGTCTAACACCGTACATGACAACGTAAATTCCTTATTCATACCGTACTATTTCTTATGCATATGATATTAAAACAACTGAATCTCACTTCCATGATGAAAACACACCTTTCTACAACTCATTATGTCATAATATTAAAAACAGAATGAGAACAAAGACGTGGGCCATAGACAAACAATTCGACGAAGGAGAAAAAATTGAGACAAACGAGACTTATGTAACTTGACCCCTCGGCGTCTTTGGTCCCAAAAATGTTTAATTTATATTCAGTTATCTCAAACTTTTTTATGATTTAGGGTTGAATTCCTAAGATTTTATCGTACAAAAAAATCGCTCTGTATGCCACGCGTTGTATCGGCAGCGAGTTATTTGGAGTGAGTACGAACGGAGTACAACAATTGTAATAACAATATGGTTACTTCGATTAGATGTCAAAATGAATAGAAAAAACGTATTATAATCACAATTAATACTATTGTTGTAACTCACATATAAATATTTCAATCGCTTTCGACAAATAAAAAAATAATCCACCGGGAAGCTTAATTATGACTGATAGTTTTCACTGATATTTATAATTATAATTGTGGTTAAGCGGCAGAGCTAGTCGCGTGACAGAATTAACGACGACTGAGCTTCGTTTAGGACATAATAATAAATAAATATTCCGTCATACGATATTCGTAAATAGATATTTTAATGAGTCATTTTACACGATTAACGAAAATAGAACTGACGCGAACAGGATTCGAATCTGTGACCCAGTATTCAAATTCGTATCTCGGAATAAAATATGAATATTTTTATCAGATTTGTAAGATCTTAGTAATAAAAAAGGAATGAAGTATTTATATTCGTCACTAAGATAACTTTGGTTAAGTAATAATACTATTAGGTATACATACATATCAGATACTTGAGAAAGCACTATAGAAAACTTAATATGTATATCGTTCGTAATTCTAAAGTTGCATTCAGTTCGTAACTTTCGTCTATTCTTTTGCAATAAATTAGGTAAGAATCATTTTTTACGCAATCTTAGGAGGAATCGAATCCGGATGTAACGGAAAAAATGCTTGGAATGACACCGGTTCCTACCGGATCACACCGAATTCTAACACATTATCTAACCGAGCTCCCGCCAAGAACATCAGCGGCAACTGTTGCTACCGCGCTACAGTAACAGTTAAACCGTTCTTGAGTCAAGCGTACCTGACGTCATGACATAATATAACTTTCTTACAATTTTTTAACAAGTGTAGATTTCACGCGAATGCCGATATTTACCGAATATACATACCGAATATTAGTCACTTGGGAATCCCAAAACCCGTTAGCGAGATCTCATTGGCTGCTGATGAAAGTTTTAGGAATGTTCTCTCGCCTACGTGAGTGTAACCACATCCTTCATCCACCATTTTATTTATGGAGGTTTCCAAATTTAAAAATACTATTATATGATCATTACTATATAGCTAGCTTAAAGTGTTGTTAGTTTTTCACATCCTAGAGGTCTAGGTAGTATATTGTCTATCAGGTCTATGTTGACTCATTTTTTTATGTCAATAGACACTAACATTGGAGACTAATTAATGGGATCGTTTGTGAGGCGCCACCAGCACTTACATCATTCCAAAATTACAACGCCTGTATGCGATAATACTGCTACTGCAAAAAGTTGTATTAAATACGTTACACTTTAAAATATAAATTTATTTCTGTATAAAATAACTCTCTTCTAAAATTATATAATAAGGCACGTAAATGATCATAAATTCTTTTTATTAAGTTAAGAATTAATTTAATACACTCTTGTCATTGCAACAATAATAATACTTTGGGACATACACGGCTTTCTGTTATCAAACTAAGCATCAACAGAACATACTTACATAAATATAAAGTTATTTAGATTTTTTACGACCTAGACACAAAACAAATACTCGTGCTTGTTACGCGGATTTATTCCGCATAGGAATCAAACCCACGATCCCCGGCGTGTCAGTCAGGTCCACTAACCACTGCACCAATAGGTCAGTCATGTTATTCGCTTAACTGTCGGTTTTATTGTAATGAAACCTTTTCCAACGGAAATTGTTTATATAAACAGAACAATTATGTTTTCTCTAAATCACATTTATCATAGGATTATAAGTTCACTCTCTCTCTCTCTCTCTCTCTCTCTGATTATAAACTGTAAAATAGATTAAAAAAACTACCTCAATAATGTCTTGAAACATAAAACTATATTTATGGTAATTAACAGGAATTTATGTAAGTAGTAACTGCACCGTTATCTTTGATAATTAAAAATATATCTAAAGATTTACAATAGTCACAAATAATTAGCCAAATATATATGAATTTATTATTATTATTATTGATGTTAGAGAAAAATAATAACGAAATTAATGATAATTGACAAATGTCCGTTTTATTTTCAGTACTAAAGTATATACATTTAATTATAAAATGAACAAAATTAAAAGATATAAAGATATAGAAAAAATTAAAAAATTCCCAAACAAAAAAAATTTTTTTAAATGACTAGTGATTTTAATTTCGTTTCATATTACAGAACTATAAAAAACGTAACTTCACGCCTGTAATCCCCGAAGAGGTAGGCAGAGGAATGCAGAACATTCCCACGTTTCACTGG
>DWEJ01002822.1:0-11042 GCA_018245835.1 Mysoria sejanus stolli | reverse complement strand
AATATATAATGCAATGAAAACAAACAAAAACAAATTCTTCTATGAAATTTTCTATCAAAAACTGAATATTCGCATTCCCATTCAAAAAGTGACATTCGTTACATCTCTAGTACATACCTACTGAGTATAAATTATTGAATTTAACACAAAGCAATATAGCGTCACATAAGACTCGATGTCGGGTTTAATTCAAACGAGGTAATTAGCGTAGAATGAATGGATTTAACAACTAACTGGTAACATAAAAATAAATTATTACCGTCGGTGTATGTCGGTGAGAATGTACAAACAATTTAATATTCTGTATGAAAGTTTGTCTGTGCATTAATACTACTGTCTCATGCCAATGCACATTCGCAGTTCTGACCAAAAGTTATGAAGATATAATAATAAATTTAATATTTTACAATGTAACAAAATTTACTCAGATAATTAAAGTAAGGATAATATCCATTTAAACGAAATAAATATTTAGTAAATAACAATGTCATTAATGCAATGATAATATGCAATGAATAATAATATTTATAAATATGTTATTATTATTATTACTAATAATAAATAATGTAATATTCTGGTCTTAATCACCGAAGAGATAGAGGAATGTAGCGCACTCCCTCGTTTCAAAAGTTACGTTTACTAACTACCTACTACTAGGTAATAATAATAATTGTTATACAATTCACAAAATTATTACCTAACATCACGCGTGTATACCCCGAAGAGATAAACAGAGGAAGTCAATTTCTTACCTATTCATATGTATCAATATGATTATAGACTGTATACTTTATTTTCTAATATCGTAAAATAAAAAACAAATAAAGACGAAAAACAAAAATTTATACAAAATCATGGAATAAACCAAATTATTTAGATAGCTAATTTTAAGCTAATGCTTATACGAAGCTATTCAATATTAAACCATACATTACCACAACACCATCCATACAAATAAAGCGTCCATACAAAAGTGAAAGATTCCATTATCAAAAAAATACATTCGATACGAAATTGTAAATTCATATATTCAAAAATAGGGACGCCCGAATTACGTTAGAAGGTTTTTGAACTCGTCATGCACTTGGCGTAGTACGTAGAATGTGTAAGTTTGGGTGCATGTGTTAATGTGTGACTACCCACACATGTAATGGCTGAATCGCGGCAAGTGTAGCGCGTCGGCAGCGCCATCTCCCGTGACGCCGTCGCTATGAAATTACTGAGACGAAGATAACGTCTTTATTATGAGAATACTTCGTTGACGCTACCGAAAGCCACTGCTCTACAAACTTTATTATACCATAAATAACTGTTTATATTGAAATATTTGTCTACATCTGATTCTTATATAGAAGTAATATATCCTTATTAATACCAGAAACAAAAAATACTTGTGTTTGTTACAAAATTTACGTCATTAACGAAAATCGAAACTTCGATCCATGGCTGAGCAGTCAAGTTTTGTAACAACTGGATCTACGGGACAGTTATTATTATAATATTTCACGCCCAAATCCTTAACGCAGTAGGAAAAAAGCACAGAGGGTATTTCGTAAGTGCAAACTAAATTATTATGCTGGAAAAGAATAACTCAATACATTAAGTATATGTATGTTTGTCTTATGTGTTATGTAATATATACAATGTGCATACATTAATAAATGACGATTCTAGCCTTTGTATAAATAAAAAAAACCTAGAATGTAAATTTCCAACTCAAACACCCCCTCGCCCACCCTCCAAACTCCTTAGCGACTTGCCTCATGTGGCATTTGCCGAGGCTTTACATCCTGTAAAACAGATCCGCATTGCATATTAACTTGGTATGTATATAAAAGGCTTTACATATCTATAAAACAACGCCAAGAAACATACCATTAAAAATATGTTAGAACTACTGCACAGTGCAAAAAATCTAAAAATAAAACTCTTGGCATATAGGACGCAACCTCGAACATCGTACAACACGTTGAAACGGACAAATAAATAAAACATGCAATTTAATAGTCCAACAAAACGAATACCGTAGATTTTATTGACCAAAAAAAACAACCAAAGAACATTCTGGTGCCTTTAAGACCCTAGGAGCTGGAATAAACATCGCCGGGAGAGGCGGACAAACGAAAAAGGTGAATAAAATTCTAGACAGCCGCACAGAATGGAATTCGTATTCATCCGGCGTGCACTTTCTCAAAATAAACTGCAGTTGTATCTCGCATACAATGGCGGCGACATCCTAGTGCGTAGGCTGCCTAGCTGACTCACCGAGCACTAAGCCTAAGTCGTAGTGCATAGAGTCGCGTGGAAGCGAACTCTACAAACTACGAAAGAATTAAAATTCATTGAAAATGGTTTGTCATTTGTTAATGTCATACGATTTCTTATGCGTCTCATTATACGCATAACTTTGATTAAGTTGAGATAAACAGTTATTAAGGTAATAAATAGGTACAATAATATAGATCTTATTCCCATTTCACATGTCATGAGTCATGAAAAGAAAATAAAAAAATGTTTATTTTAATTCTTCACACCTTTATCATTTTACATTAATTTTTAATAATAATCATCTAACGTCACTGACATAGTAATACTCAGAATTGTAGCTGTATATTACATTTTAAAAACCTATTATCTGATTTGAATTTGATACTCTTACGTTTCCAATACTGTCAAATAAGTCATTCCAGTGTACAATTCATAAGAAACCGCGCATAACCGTCTGCAGCGGCTACATAGCGCGTCTGTACGATCTAAACCTAACGCACGTTCCGATTTCAAATGTGTGGGCGCACTTTAATTAATAATGGAAAGTTACAGTTCACGACGAAAGTTGAACACGACGTTTTATAGAGTCAGTTCCCCGTGAATGTGTTCATGTTGGCTTATCGTACGATGTTTTATTGCTGTGTTTATAGCAATGAATAAAATTTCGCTTTAATATTTACTGTTATACATTTGCTTAACATGTTAAGTTAATAACTTCGTCATTATGGACTCTCTTGCGTTCCACTGCTGGGCAGTAAGTAAGAGTTACAATAAGTTAACAAGGATATTATAAGTATTTATTTTTTTTTTAATACATATGAGTTGTTACTCTAACCGCTTCGTTGAACTTGTGGTATAATTTCGAATAATTTATGTACATTTTTGGAAACATTTTTGTTGTTGCGGCTGTGTTTTTAAATATAGATAATAACAGTCGCGAACAACTGTTTTACAATTTTAGATTAACATTAATATAAACTGATATATATTAATATATACTATATTACGTTCATCCTAGTTTTAACGGTTTTAACACCTCTCACGAAGAAAGTTGCTGGACTCTTTTCAACTTAATACGGATGGCATAAATCATTGTACCTACTATATAAATACACTTCGTTATAAATCAGTTGTGTCAATACAACAATTGCCTCTATCATTAATCGAAACATGAATCAAAAATCTTATGTATTAACTCTGAAAATTAAATTCCCTCAGGCAAATGCTGAAATCAGTTTGCATTAAAGAATTATATATAATATTATTTATTAAATGAACCGCCTATACTAACCGAAGCGGTAGGCATAAAAGTGTAGCACTCTTACATTTCACAAGCCACGTTTAATTCCCGCTATGGAATAGAAGGTGAATCTATTTCCATTCACGCGGCACAAATACAAACTTCGAGAAACTATTCCAGAAAACTTAATTATAAATTTTAATAATACCCGATCCGACATTTGAACCCAGGTCCACTCGAATGACGCGCTCGCAACCGCTCGACTGCCAAGCAGTCAGTATTATAATATTATTATTATCATTACATAATCACTCCAGGGTAAGGGGCACCGAACGCTAGACTGTCTTTATATACCTGATATACTTGAAATTATTATCCCATTATATATTCTCTTAGTCAATGTTTATACTCACATAAGTTGACCAATGCAAACAAATAAACCATGATCATGAATCGCGCGCCAAGCGTTAATGAAAAACATCCCCCAGACAACTCATGACATGGTCCATCATCTCATCTAAATTTGCAAGTGTCTATGATGTTAAACAGCCAATCTCGTTGCAATCGAAAATTTTATGAATCAAGAAAAATTTTAATAACCAAATGCGTTTCAAAAACTATATTAAACAGTCGAATATTGTTTCTATATGAACCGTAAAAATATTAAATATTCTTTCAAATAACAATATTACCCTGGAACATCACATACGGATATCTGATCGGGACCTAAACAAAGCCTTTACTTTGAGAACTAGATAGCTGATAAAATACATTCATATATACGATTATAAATGCATACTTGCTTGGAAATTCTACATCCACATATAGTAAAAATTTTTATAGTAATCTCACAAATATCTATCTATCCTGATCAGGACTCGAACCCACAAGCATAGCGGTCAGTGTCACCAACTATTGTAATACTTGGTGTATTACAATAGTTGGTAACCCTGATGGTAAAAGCCAGTAAATATTAAGATTACAGTTGAGGTCGCGAAGCTTGTAACATCGCTTAAACTTGGGCTGCTTACGATTCACCAAATTGTGACACAATTAATAGAATATGTTACATAGAAACAGAATCAAAGTTAACCAAATAGATGAAATACTAACTGGGAGGTTTAGAAGTTTCCGAAAGTGTGCGTGAAAGAAGAGAGATGATTGGAGAAGCAGATATGTGGCACTCGGTGCTCTCTGCCTACACCGTAAATGAACAGACTTGATAATAAAATAATTGTGATGCTTAGTTATATGATATACGGAAGAACACACCCGTTGGCTTTAATAAAACAGTTGGCACGTGTAACCGCGACCTCACATACGGGAGATATTTATATTAATATTCGTTCTACATAAATACTATTTAAATGAACCGTTAGTTACAAAAACTCGATCAGTTACACATTATCATGCTTTCGCCCAATGGCATGCCAAACATGGCTACCAACAAAATGATCCATAATTACATTTTTGTTCGCATTACGACCGCCGCCATCCTCAATTTTACTACTGCTATTATTATTATTAAAATGTATCAACCCGTAGGTAATATTAGTGAAACTAGCCAACCCACGAGATCCGGTTGTGTACAATGATCACACACAACAGACAAATGGCATCAATTGTACACAATTTTACTCTTTATGGCATTGGAATACAGGATAATATTGTGTGTAGTAGTTTATGGGTACGATGGTACCTTTGCTGATGGACGTACAGCGGCCGATCTATTACTTGGCACGCCGTAGGCGGCGCCGAGCGAAACGTATATAATATTTCAATGTTAAACTATCTCTGACCCAGTCGAGTCTCACTTTTTACGATTTAATGCCAGCGCAGATCATTGTGAGGTTAAATGAACAAAGCATTTCTCATACAATACGCGCCAATGAGCTGAATGTTTATCGCGTTTTGTAATAACGAGAACCGCCTTAAAAACCAGGCCGAAAACTTTTGATCTACTTAGTAGTGTGTACGAGTATATTAATATCACTTACCTCTTTTGTTGTGTTGATGTATATATTCATTATAATTTGTATAATATATTATAATATTTATAGTGTACAATAAAATAATGTTAATTTAGTATTTTTATTGGTATATGTGCATATACTTTTTGGTTTAATTTTATTTTTTGGTATAGCATTCATATTGCCACCTATTAAATATTTACACTCTCGTTCAGGGATAACTAGTAGAGAAATTCCCTAGACTGGGTCTAGCTTTTATTAAACTTAGTTGTAGGTTCTGGTTATTGTTGGTTGGTGGACTAGATGGTCTGGCTGTCTTGTAGGTCGTGTTAGTTGTAGGAACACCGATTGAGTGGTCCTGCGTTCCAATTCCGGGTAATATTGCATTTTTCTTACTCGAAATTTCTAGTACTGACGCGGAGTCTATATTTTGCTCGGTGTATCACAATAGACTCACCAAGCAATTCATAGTGGAACATGGACTGTTTTACATCCCTCTGACTACCTTTTCCCGGATTACAGGCGTAATGTTACTTTGTTATATGAAAAATCATAATGATTAAATAAACTAATGCTATACAGAGGTCTCTTTATATCGTATATACAGTATTACTGTTAGACATTCGAAAGTGTACGCATTGAGGTTAGCTATCTCAATAGAAACGCCCACGATTGTGCGAAAATATAGGTTATATTCTTAGTTGACGCAAATTACACTCACGGCAGAAACTAAGTAATTGAAAAAGAGTCAAATATCAATTTAAAACAGACCCATTTATAACACGTCCTTAATATAATCCTTAATAATAATCTTTGATAATAATCCTTAATAACAATTCTTAATAATAATATCAATTAATGTAATATTTCTTTCATTTCAACTGTATTTTATTTCATTTCATTTCAACGAACATATTTTTTTCTCTTGTTCTTTTTTCATGTATATAAAGTTCAGTGTGCAATAAAGTATATTGTATGGAAGAGGTCGCTGATTAGCGATAAGAGCGCACTTAGAAAAAATTATTGTTCAATAATTATTTACAATTACAACATAAAAATTATACAATAAACATTTGAATATAAAAAATATAATCATTAAAAAAAATGAAAATAAAAACCAGTTATAGTAAATAAACTTCATCTAAAATGTCCTTGTTAGGCATGATTCCCAAAATACTTTCAGCATTACCCCGCTGAATTAAAAGGATAAGCCTACCAGCCATATTGCATTGAATTGTACATTTTTTAATTTCGAATTCTACAAAAGCAAAGTGTACATGCAAGGGTTGACACAAATTTAATTGAAGCACTCGACCACCCGCGTTTGAATATGATTATCGTAACTCAAACAAGAAGGTATTTAGCATAGACATTAAAAGAATGGTCCGGTAGAAAGGACTTACTCGAATTAAGAGGCATTTTTTAAATTAATTCTTCGATTTTACTCCATTTGGTCGTTGGCCTTCATAACTTTATGATCTGGCGGCGTATCCAGGGTTGCCACTTTAAAAAATAATGTGTCATAATTTTTTGCATTTGCGTTAACTCTTATTGAATATCAAATGATCGATTGAATTAGGAATTTCAATTATTATAATATCAAAGCTATATCTTAAATACGTTGTCTTAAATATTTTTTTAAATACTTAACAATTTTAATAATATATTTTTTAAATAATTTTTGAAACACTTAACAAGTTAATATGTTCACGAAATATTTTTCGACGCTTATTACAAATGGACTAGCGTGTTACACTAAGATTTTAATGTTTTTACTCTGAGAGGAGACTTATGTCCCGGTAGCACCATAAAAGGATTAATGATAGTGACGAAAGGGTTAGTGATGTAAATAAATGTTAAATGAACAGTAAAGCACAACATCAAATTTGCTTATGATACATGAAAGTTTAATAATAACAAAGTTAACAAGTTTAAGAAATAAATAACAGGTAATTATAAAATTTTGGATTTATGTTTCATTATATTTAGACAGAATAGCAGCACGAATCGAGTTTATATAATAATGCAAAACTTGCTTGCCATGTGACAACCCTGGACAAAGAAACTGGTCCATTATTCAGCCGTACCCCACATACATATGAGGTTGGCTTTGACCCAGCAAGGACTTGGTGCACTCACCACGCACCACGCAAGCCGCAAACAGCAAGATTGACATACACTGAATAATGTGAAATAATATAATACGAAAAGAAAAGAGACTTAAAATAAATATTTGAGATGCGAAATATTTGTCAGAAAAACGCATGAAAAAAATCGGCAAAACGTGAAAGAAATCAAAAGTCTATGAAATTGACTTCTATACATGAAGGACTAGATATTCTCGCGGCTTCGCCCGCATGGAAATCAGTGTCACAAAGTTTTTCCTGAGTAAATACCGACCTCGTGGGAATTCTAGGATGAAAAGTAGTTTATCACATTATAAGTAATTCCCTTTTTTATATGTCGCTTCACAGAGAATAGAAAAAAAAATTAGCTTGTATCTTTCCTGTTTGTAGTCTATAACTTGCCCGTATCAAAAGAGTAAAGAATGTACAAAGAGAAGGTCTGTAAGGTTAGGGACATTTAGCACTATGCTCTCTGTCAACCCCGTAAAGGACCGTGACAAGATAAAAATAACAATTTATAATACACATCATAATTTGTAATTTGGTATAATTTGTACTTATATAACGACAAAATAATAGATCTGGCCATAGCCATGGAACCGCCAGTTTTAAAATTAATAATTTTATCACATTAATTCACACTACATAACGTTAAATTAAATTGAATACGAGACTATTGAAGTAAATATTTATTAGTTTTTCTTATCGAATAAAAACCAAGCTAATAGACTAAAAAAACATTTTAATAACTATTATTTTTAACTCACATCTTCAAATAACTTTATATTTTAAACCGCGGTTCCGTCATGACCACAATACGTGCAATTAATTCTAACAGTTGATTTATCTAACCGTTTATCGCAGTTTGCATTAAATATAAAATGTTATCAGTATAGCCAGTAAACATAAACATAATGACCATTAAAACTTAAATAATAACTACAATTTAAATGTGTACATACATATGTTATAGTTTCTTTTTTGTAACCGTCTTACATAAGCCATGATAGCATCGGTCCGGACGAGGTGCGTGCTATGGAGTTTGGTGAGATGCCAAACGGGTCTGTGAGTCGTTGACCCGCGCTGAATTGGATTACTTGTTATAAATTATATGTAGTCGTGTTGTAGGTACTCAGAATTAAAGTGGACGAGAGCCCCATCCATTTTTTATCAACCACTTTGGACGACTCTACAAAAATAGAGGTACTGTTTTACATAAATAAACTTTCTTATTACCTGTGCCTAGCAAAATACAGTTTCTACTTGTACATTTATTTATGTTTATTTTTTTGTTACATCGTTATGCCGTGTTCCTCGCGGGGTAGGTAGAAGGAATCCAGAGCCAATTATATCTGTCCAGAAAGACTTGACATGTTTGTTCTAAAATTATATCCAGCCTATGTTCGTTTGAGACATTTTAAGCAACATTGCCTCAAACGAACATAAACCATAAATTTACAGCTGCTTAATACATTTATTCGTACGAATCTAATTCTAATCAAAGTCGACAGTTGGTTCATGCAATGAATTCACGAAAGTCGGTTACGAGGTAGGCAAACCACGCACAGTATAAAAATCTGTATCTCTCAGATCTGCTGTGATTCTTCTTCGTTTATCACTATCTTAATATATGTACAATATTTATTACGTTACATAACTAGTATTATATAATAAATATGAAAGGATAATATTCAATATCGATAAAACTATGACATGGGTTCCTCAAGTAAAGCGTGTATAGAGCTCTCTTTCAGTGTCGGCTACGCATTGCCCACTCCTCGGGTTCTTTTACATGTCCCTCGGTGACGGTGACCATTTACCACCAGATTGCATGTTTGCTCTTTTGCCAGGGTAAGTATATATAATGATATGACTGTGTACTAGTAACTCGCGTATCGCTTGCCGCTCTCGATGAAACTTGTCGTTATTACCAAGAACCATAGCGTGCTTTACAAAGAGCACACATTATAATTGAGTTACGCAACCGTTCGTGCAGCCTGAGAGCAGTCGTTCCGAGTGAAGGAGGCTATATGTAATCTTGGGTAACGTTATTGGATTGGTCCGAAGTTCGCACAATATGATAAACAAAATAAGGTAGAGTTGTAGAGTCGTGCGTGCACGTGTGTTGCGAAAATGTTAGGTTTTGTTTCCACCAGATTTGGGTTTTTTTAAGGCACTTACAGCCTAGCAACTAAGATTCAGCTTCCCTTCTCGAAGTCCTGAGTTTCTATTTCTTTACATGGCTGTGTTCAATATTACGATACTTAGATGTGCTCTTTAATTATTAGATTTTTCTTACAATCCAACACCATTTATACCTGTGACGTATAAGTTTTTTTTATAATTGAGAAAAGTTGTAATTCATAATTAAGTTGTAAGAAATAAAAGAGGCAAGTAAACTATACTTATAGACGGCTACGAATCTACAAATGTCGTCGTTTCATTAATATCATAAAGTCGCTCAATACGTAAGGAAAATAAATTTAAAGGTAACTCAATATTCTGCTTTGTATTGCATTCTACACTGACCACTGCATTATCTTCAGCGTCCGAACAATGTTGTGTGTCCATTAACTCTCGTTTGAACAATAAAAACAAGCCACAAAGTTAAAACGAAGTGTTGACAACACACACGCACACGCAGCCCATATCAATCTGCAGCAGACAGCTTCTTCATCTCAGTATTTTCCGATATCTTACAATTTCTCTTTTCCGATATCTTTAAAATTTGACATACACAAACACACCTGCGCACAATACACGCAAATTCATGCGCACATACGCATGGTAATATTCATGCACACATGAATACAATCAAGCGTACACACACGTACAAATGCATACACCTGCACAAAAACATGCACTCAAATGCACATAAATGTGCACACACTTATAAATCACACATTCACACACAAATTCACATGCACATCCACATACACACGCACACTAACATGTACACACTAACACGCACAAACAAGCACTTTAATACTTTATTAACTACATAAATATTGTAAATTTATAAGACATTCATTCAAATTGAGTGGTTCACACATTTAACTATTTTAACATGCAAATTTTAAATTACAATTATATTAAAATTAGTTTCGAATAACACATATGTATATACATATTGATTAAATTAATTTTGTATCAATTAACAGGATGTCAAGATTTAAACGTCAAAGAACATGTCGGAACATGTTTCTAGAATGTATAATAATAAGCAACTAAAATGTATATAGTCATGTTATATTATATGTCCTATTTATTAAGTTAATAATTCAATAATAAATTAAAAGTATTTACGTTAACTATTGTCATAGTGTAGATAATCTGGTACTGGTCTCCCATTACACTGGGTGCCCCTAAACCTAACCAGGAAACATATGCCTCTGTTAATATATACCTTTTATATCTACGTATGACGTCATGTATATA
>DWEJ01002821.1:0-11042 GCA_018245835.1 Mysoria sejanus stolli | reverse complement strand
CTCGTTGGTCGTGTTGGTTGCAAGTGCAACTACCGATCGGGAGGTCGCGGGTTCGATTTCCGGGTCGAACATTACAAAAAGAATTTTTCTAATTTAGAAATTTTCTAGAAAAGTTCTATAAGATTTTCTAGAAAATCTAAATTAAAATCCTAGTAGTGGTTCGGTGTCTGGATATGTGCCCGATGCATGGCAATAGGCTCACCATCTATTGCATAGTGGGACGTAAAAGTTTAACTTTTTTCCATAGGACTTATAGTTTTGCCGGAAATCGAGATACACCAATTTTTACCCTTAAACCTCACCCCCTCCCACTTCCCGAACTCAAATCGCGTAATTTATTTTTCCTTTCATTTTTGTCATATTCTCTTTCTTTTCCAATAGGTTTCATCCTACTATAATTTCTTTTCGTTTCAAAAAATTATTTACCCTGGTCTAATCGTTATTGAATCGGCCTTGTGAATTTTATATCCAAATTAGACAGGTTTTAGTATGATGAGATGAAGTATTTTCCTCGTGTGATGAATATATCACATTTACGTATTTATGGGGATAAATGTTCACACAGTTAAAGTTTATGGTAATGTCGTTTATTTTGATATTAGATGGGCGTATATGAAGTAATCTTAGGATATATTTTTATTGCCTATTATTATTATGTCTCTTAAAACCTGTATTAAAAGTCAATATTCGACCACTGTTTTAAAAGTCAATATTCGACCACTGCCACAGAATAATCATAATGTAGTCATTGGAAGAACTGCTAGTCGTATAAGTATTACTCGATGTGGTTCTCAATATTAGGGTGTTACAAGTGTGAAGACAACTTGCGACAAAGCTAATTCGAAACGGTAACGTCATTCATATAAACAGTGTAAATATATTTTTCCCACATACAAAATCTTATTTTCTCCTCGTATGAAATTGTTGTGAGATTCTGCAATATTAAACAGTCTCATATGTGCCCGTGCCTTCTACAATAGAAAAAGTGTTTTTATTTGCCGGAAAATCTACTCCAGAGAGAGCCTTAGACTGCGAACCCTCCAGGAATTCGTTATTTAATTCGTTATTTACTCTGTACATATTTCTTACTGCAAATTTCATTTTATTATACATATATTTTATTTTTTACATGTCGATTTTATTAGTGTCAAAATGTACTGTTAAACGTATTTTAATAATTAAGTATATTAATTAGGCTCACCACCTATTCCATAATGGGACGTAAAAACGTATGCGTGACGTGGAAGTGTTCTACATTCCCCTGCCTACCTCTTTGGGGATTACAGGCGTGAAGATAAAGTATATTAAAAATGTATTTATTTTATAATAAAAATCTTTTTTTTTACATTTTAATGTTATAATACAACTTAGACAAGTTAGAAAAGGACAAGTCGAGAACAGGGCGCAGTGGTGCTCTTTAGGGGAGGCCTATGTCCAGCAGTGGACTAAGATACGCTGATGATGATAATGAATTTAAAAAAATCCAATAGACAGTTTTCGACCCGGGATTCAACTAGCGAGGCAATGCATCAAGAAACAAAAAACACAGAACACTTCAAGACAAAATGCAATTCAGAAATGAGTAAACGTAATCAATCGTGGTTGTGTTAGTTGTAAGCGCGTCTGCCGATCGGGAGGTCCTGAGTTCACACCCGGGTACGACACTATTAGATTTCCTAATTTATATTTTCCAATAGTGGCTTGGAGTCTGGAAATGTGGCCGGTTTGTAGCAATAGCAAATCACCACCTATTCCATAGTACTACATTCCTCTGCTTACCTCTTCGGGAATTACAGGCCTGATGTTACGTAACGAACGTGACGTCACGCCGACTATTCAAACATTAAAAAATGAGTTGGTCCTGAAAATTTCCCGTTAAATCTCAATCTACTAGAGGCGAGGTTTTCACTATCAATAAGAACGCCATTAAGATATTACAATGGTGAATTGATGTACAACACAATGTCTATAGACATCGGTAATTGATTTTCCCGAGCCAAAACGGTGTTGTTTTCTCGTTAAAGATGCAAGTGACCGTTACAATATGTTTTACCTACGTATTATTAAATATTTAAAAAGTCTATTGACATACACTATATTAATACACAATTGATATGCAAAAACTTAATAAACTACGGATTGACTAAAATAAATTTATCCATTTAATTGACAAAACCCCTTAAAAAATAGATAAAAAAAAATTTCGAATTTACTTTGAACGAGCAGCTTTTAGCTTTTTTTAATTACGAAGCTGACATATGCATAAGAAACTTAGTCATTATAATGACACTTATATACCGATTTATTTTTAGTAAAAAAACCTACAATGAGCTTTAAGACATCTTTAATGTGTGCTTAGTTTGTAAAAACAAACTATTGTGTAAAAGGCTTTTGTTCGATCTCTCTCAAAATCTAGGGCAATGGAGAAACCTCAAAGTGTATTCAAGTAACTTTTCTAATGTTGAAGACGCGATGCGGTAGCATTCCATTTATTAAATTACTCTCAGAGCAAATTGGCTTTAGTATGTTACACATAAATAGTAAAGTAAGAAGTTTCCTGATGACTATTAATGGATACTGAAAGAACCAATTTTTTGCTTACATTGCCCTTAGTAACAAAAAGGTCGATATTATAACACGAAAAAAAGCTACCGAACGCTAACGAAAACGCTAACGCTAACGAACGAAGCTAACGAAAAAAAGTACAGATAATATGGCTAAATTTCGTCGAAGCATCCTCCATAGCCATAACTGGACCGATATTAACTGCTATAAGTATATTATATTTCTATAACATTATGTTGTTAATATATTTGGGTTTTGACATTAAATAATTCATTATTCATATTTCCGTTTCTCCTCGCTGCTCGTATTCAGTGTTCCAAGTACCTAATCTTGGTCCAAAACATGTGCGTTACGTGTTTTATTAAATTGCCTTTGTGAGCAACGCGGGAAAAAAACTCACCTACTCTATTCTCTCAGAAAACATTTTTCTTATAAAAAGGCGAGAGCCATGAAAGGGCAGCGTTTTTATATTCTGTGCAGATTGAATTTTGCGAGCAGCGAAGAGGACGGAAGGGTGATGGAGGTCATTAAGTAGGAGACCGATGGACAGAAGTGACTTGAAGATACTTTGAAAATAATCGAGGTGGTTCGATATTTTAAGCTGTTCCTTAAAGGGGATGGTAAAAATTTTGATGAAACAGCAGTTGCCATTATTTTGAATTTTAATATTGATCAAGTCAACTTCCGGTTGGTATAGTTAAATGTAATCGTCTTTGAAAGAGATGTTTAGTTTAGTTAGTAAAAGAAAATAAGGTGCCATTAGCCGATCGTGGATATTTATAATCTTTTTAAAAGAAACAGGGAATATACCGAAAGAGATGTGAATGTGAAAAAGGTAAAATAAGTTTTAGGCAATATCCGGTAGAAATGCTTTTGTCTTTGTTCATCTCAACGGGTAAATAGTTGTGACGATATAATATGTATAATGGATAGTAGGTGTGGATGAGATTAGTCATAGCAATGTTGATGTTACTCAAAACTGAACTGGGGTGATTTATGCGTAAATGCTTTGTAAATCTAACCTATTATTTGCTTAATAGAACTCAGGATAAGACGGGACTCTGGGTGACTATAGCTGTGATTCACTGATGCTAATATCCAAGGGATATAAAGACTATACGAGTACTTTACTTAAATCAAATTATATGACACAAACAGCTTGAAACTACTAAATAAGATATGACCGAGGAATGCAGCATAAAAGTACTAAGTGGAGTATTCAGGGAATATGTTAACGTGTTGGCGTCCGATCAAGACACGTTCAAACTAGCGTACTAAAATACACTTAACTTCTGGAGTACATACTACGACTAGAATGGTATTCGAGCACAAACATGGTGATCGTGAAGCGCTCACACTTTTTATTGACAATCTTAGGAATATGTTTACACAAGTTTTTGCATGTTACTACTGCTACTTTTACGTTTTATCATTAAGAAAGATGTAGAATTTTATCTTGTTTGGTCCAGTTAAATACTAATATTCTTTTAGGACAATTCACACCATCTCATCTCAAATAAAGCAGACCCCATGCCTTAGTAACCAGAAAGCGGATAAACTTATATACATGACCAAAGACCAACTTTATAGACAATTTCATACTGAAATATCGACCGAGTTCACAAGCCCCGACCTAGTAGCACGCGCCGCCAAGTACTGAAGCAACAGGCATTGAGCTCAAACAGTATGTCGTAGTATTGCAAAATTATCCTCAGGTTCTAAATATTAAGTTTACTAACCGCAAAAACGGTAACTAATTGATTAATATACCTAGATAGGAACAGGTAAATGTCCTGGTCGCCTGTCCGTAGTAATGTAAGCGATACGAGAAACTAAGCTCTGCAATCCTTCCACCATATTCCCGGCGTGGAAGCCCATGTTCAGCAGTGAACTGCAATAGGCTGATGAACATGATGAATTATTCAATATACAAAGTAGAGGTTGGGTGAATGTAAAATATAATTCATGCTGTTTAACTTCATAAATATTTCAGTCTGCGGCCAATGGACGTGTGCAATGGGAATTGGCGCACAAGGTCAATTATATGCCATGTACATATTTCGGCGGATTTTAACCGGAAATCTTCTAATTCGTAAACAGATATCTTTATAACAATATTGTAAAGGTCGTTGTCTATTAGATTATATAAAACTTTTAGAATGCTACTAACGTTACATAAATATAGTATCGTCGGAAATACTTATTCTATTCTATCAGAGTAATTTTCTTTTCCCTTTGCAGAGAAAGCATACGTTATCTTGAAATAAAATAATGTATCTTACGTATTGAGGTTCTTTGCGTAATGTGATTTAGCAATACTGAACTATCCTTTGTAGTTAATCATGTTAGGTACGTATGTTTATACGGCTTGTACTTGATATTGTTATGTATTTTTGTTATTTACTATATTATATTATCAATATAATATAGTCATACTACAGTTATATATTTAGTGTTAAGTTGATGATGTGAAATTTAACCTGTTTTACATAGATATACCAATTAGAGCATTGGAAAAATAACCTGTTGTATGCAGATATAGGAATTGGAACATACCGTAGTATACACGATATATGTACCCCCATCCTAGAATACCAGGGTGTTGTAAAAGGCGACTAAACCTGGTTCTAGCATGGGGAGTATGAGCAAATACCTATCAGCGGAGACCTATGTTCATCAGTGTACTTAAACCGGCTGATGACGAGCATAATGATAATAGGGACAGCTTAAAAACGAAGACGTTCATTAATATTGAGTGATCGTTTTATGGTTTAAGGTGATTATTATCCATTGTCTAGTGACTATGTGCAGAAGTTTGTAAAGAAACTATGGTATATTTGTTATTTCCATTATATTCAGAGTGGGCGTGAATAAGCATCTAACAACATTATTAATATTATTATGTTGAAAGAAAAGCTCCTAGTTTATTAATCTTTTTGCTAAGGAATATATGAATATAATGTATGTACATAGTTTACCTTTTAATGTAATAACCTAAAGTAAAGGTTTTGTCATCATTTTCAGTTGATTTGCAGGCTCTTGAAAATAGAGTCCTTTTTTTTGTTTGCACATTCCGCAATGAAGTTTGAAGCAGGTTAGTATTGTCAGGGCTGACTTCTGATCTGATTGTCTCGGATTGATTAACAACCAATACAATCTTTTGTCATAACGGCAACTGTTAATTTTGAGCATGGGTGTATAAAAACACATTATATATTTAAGTATGTATTTAGAAATTTAAATGTGGTGGTTGGTTGTCTATAACTTTTTGGTTATAATAGCGCATGCAATACTATATTTGAGATAAGTTGGCTCAGTCTGAAGACTTAGATGTCTCAAGCTATATAACTTATTTGATTCAATATGACGATTACATAATTATGTACAAATAGTTGAGTGATAAAGAAAAATACTACGCGCAAGAATATTAAGGCGCTAGTAAAATCCTAGGGCGTTAATGTATTAGGCTCTACCAAAAATGCCATCTGAAATGCGGCCCGTAATTTGGAAATTGGGAATGTCTAATGATAAAAGTGTAAAGAATAATCATATGAGGCCACATTAATATCTTTCAAGACAAATTGTTAGGATCGACCAGAATGATTAACATATCTGGAGTTTGTCACTAGACATAGATGTACAGATACACATACGAATACAGATTGACTCTATGTCACACTCTCGCCTCACGTGCCCGCTTTTCTAAGCTCTATTTCCTATCTTCATTGCGAGAACCAATTAGAACTTAATTAAAGTCATCTACAATTTGTCAAGAACGCACATTCTCCCGTCAACACCATTAGCTCTAATTAGTCGATTAGGCAGGCGGTAATGTGCCTGGTTTCCCGCTACAATGGGCTATTATCAATATGTAGTCTAAGTGAAAGCTTTCAACTGTATTGATTTTAATTCTCCGCCACGGGATTTATGTATTGTATCTCCTTGCTTTCTATTTAAGAAAGTGGCAAGATCAATAAGAGTTATTGATCGAACAAGCTATTCGCTTGTTAAAATAAATACCGAACAGTTATATCACAGATATAATGATTTATCAAGACACAGGCATTTGTCAAACAGTTTAATAACATAGTACATAAGTTCACGCCTGTAATTTCCGAAGAGGCAGGCAGAGGAATACAGAACACTTCAACGATTCACTAGTTATGTTTAGGTCCCACTATAGAATAGGTGGGGAGCCTATTGCCATACACCGGGCACATATCCAGACTCCGAACCACTATTAGAAAATTAATATTGTACATCGTATTATATCGCACGTCTGTACAAATTCTTGTTGATATCTTGAGTAGATTACTGGATCGGGGAGTGTACATAGTAAGACGAAGCTTAGCTGAGATGGATTGGGCTTTGCGAAAACTTAGTGGAAGCTGAAGGAAATACTCATCAAAGTGAATATAGTATCAGGAACCACGACTAAATGAAAGTGGTTCGACACTTTTGAACAATTTTACACTGTTGGATTTGCATACTAGCGAATTGGAATTCTATTACCCGGTAGTATTCCTATTCTATGTATTTCTAAAGTACGTACGAGTAAAGTAAGAGTGACTGCCTCGTTGGTCGTGTTGGGTGCAAGTTCGACTGCCGATCGGGAGGTCCTGCGTTCGATTCCCGGGTCGAACACTACAAAATAGTTTTTTTAATTTAGAGAAAGAGAAATTTTGTAGAAAATTTCTCGAAAATGTAAATTCTAGAAAATGTAAATTAAATTAAAACTCTAGTAGTGGTTCGGAGTCTGGATATGTGCCCGATACATGGCGATAGGCTCACCACTTATTCCATAGGGGGACGTAAAAACGTATGCGATGAGACGTGAGAGTGTTCTGTATTTCTCTGCCTACCTCTTCGGGGATTACAGGCGTGAAGATAAAAAAAAATGTATTTCTATTTGCTTCCTATAGTAAATCAATATACGAACAAAAAATAAAAATATTGATATTTAATTGAATTTACACGTGAATTATCGTACATTACATACATACATACATATCTTCACGCCGGGTCCCTTACGGGGTATGCGGAGAGCACCGAGTACTAAATATCTCTATCCTTACAGACCTGCCGTGCCTCCTATTTTCATACATACAGGCGGGTTTCGGAGACTTCTTTGGTAACTTCATAGACATTATTCCCTAAACAGTATGTTCAGTGTGAAGATTTTGGACAACAACACCTGGGATGAGATCGTTGTTCATCAGTGGACTTAAATAGGCTGATGATGATGAGTATTTTGTTTAACGATGAAAACGGATGATTCGATTGGTTACTTCAATCCATAAATATAAAATTTTTTATTACTATGTAACAGTCTAGCCTTTAGGTGTCACTCGACTGATTGGAACCGGTAAGAAACATAATATATACAAGTAAGTTCTAAGATCGACAGTTCATGCCTTGAAAAAACTTATTCATCCGTGCTTCAAAGATTCATACTTTTTAGGGAATATAAGAACCGGTATCTACGTTAATTTTTATTATAAAACTAAATAAAATTGCGTATAAACAAATTTGACACTAAAATAAGCAAAATTCAATGTGTTATCAACGAAACTATTTCACTGTGTTCCGAATCGTTTTATGATAAAATAAGGAAAATGGATAGTTAACTGCGCCATCTGGTGGAGATTAGAGAAGAGGCGTGAAACGTGTTCTTTATCTTGCAAATGATTGTGACTCATCGCTTAGGTGTTTTGAACAGTTGTTGTAAACTTATATAAGAGGACGAGGGCATTGAAACACTCCTGGTTGTGCTTTCGTTGATATAAGCCGTCTTGCTGTCCGTTCTTATTAAGATCTACATAGTTTTAACTCAGCCGAGCTGAAGCGTTGCCAGTTTGTCTAGCCTAAAGCTCCAATAATATTTAATTGTGGAGTACCGATTGTCTTTCATGTTTGTATTTCGTTATCTAAATAAAATGTATTTGTAAAAAGATCGATAGAGATCTATTTTAATTCATTTACACACCTGATTTCTAACAATAACCTTTCATAGTTTTCAATAATATAAATGTTACATGTAGCAACTACATTTTATATATATATTTATTCTCTTAAAATAAAGTAGTTATAAATGTGATGACAGCATAGAAACTTCTCGCAGCTCTCATCTCGCGGAATCGTAAACTAGTAAAGTTAGAGTCTGAAATAATTGACGAAACAGGTCATAAATATTTGAGTGTGAGTTAATGTACGAAGTGATTTCCATACTAAGGTATGTGTTCTATCAAGCAAATAATTTTTAACTTGAAGTTTCCAATATTAGAACGGAGTCTCGATTCACTTCTTATACCGCGGTGGAACGTAAACGTAACTTGCGAATCGTGGGAATATACTAAACTCCTCGGTCTACACCTTCGGGGAATACAGGCATGATATAAATAACAATAACAGTTATAACATCTGTTTATTAACAAGGCGTCTATATGTCTATATACGAAGTTACTATATACTATACAGGACTTACCAAATTGCATTGCCAAAGAGTGTCAAGCTAAGCCATACTTGACGCTGGCTGACGGCGTCTGTATGTGACGTGACGTTAAGTGGCGCGGCTGACGTCCTTTGTCACATCAACATCATAGAGCATTTCACACTTGTTACTTTGCCAAACATTCTCGCTCTTCGCGCACGTTATAACATAAACCTTATTATAGGAGAAAGTTATATTTTTTACTAACAGTTTGATATATTATGTCACATATATATCAAATTTATCCATTCTTAAATCCAACCCTAAACAATAAAGAAATAACAACAAACAAATTATAAATGCATATGTTCAGCAAAAGATTCTGAATTGCAATAAGTTGTTGATGATGATAAAGTTATAAACAATTATGTATAAAAAACTTTTATAATAGAGTTAAATTTTCTTTTACTATGACTGACTCTACCTCACATGAAACTGTCTCATGAAATACTTATGATCATCAACATCTTCATTTTATATGATTCTCTATGATTTAGGGCGCTAAGAAATAGGGCGGTCGTCCAGCATGTTAGAGATAAGTCCGAATTAACTTCACATGTTTTAATGAACATTATAGAATCTAAGATGTATAGGAGGATTTCCCTAAACCGTCACAGCGAGTATAATTGATGAACATACACATAACAAGTGCACAATATTTTCTGAATAAGTGAAAGCCTAAACCTCAGACTGGGTGTCCCAATTATAGTAACAAATGATTGGATAAATTATAATAAAATAAGAAATTTCGTATCTATTCAATTGGCTGTTCCATTCTATTCGCCAATATTTTTGTTATATTCACAATACTTATTTTCGAATTTATGTTGCTTTAAAATGTAACATTTATATATAAAAAAATATTAGAAGTGTTAAAATTTATTTTCTAGATCAAGTACGTCGTTAGTTCGACGTAGAATAGCTCCTAGTTCTTTCATAAAAATACGTATATTCGAGTCTGGGTTCTAAATAAATTCATTCAAGTGCGTTATACTCAGAATTCTAGTCATTTCAGGCAATTAAAAGATATAATGGCATAATGGTACACAGATTCATAATACATTTATCTCCGCATAACTATAAAAATGTCACAGTAACCAGTAATGGGTTTTCAGATGTCAGTGCAGTTGTATTTACGTATTTTCTCTCGCAAACATTCAGTAATTGCAAAGTACGTGGCGATGCGATATTCGGCTGCGGCTTAGTACGGCTTAGTACGGATATTGATTTTTAGTCATAATCATCCATAGTCATAGTCATCCATAGCCATCGTCATTCATAGTCATAGTCATCATAATTATCTATAGCCATTGGAGTCATCCATAGTCACAGTCTCCATACTCATGGCCATAGCTCCATAGTCAGTTTCCATATTCATAGTATCCATGGTCTTAGTCTCCATAGTCATAGTCATTCATGGTCATATAGTTTGTGTGTGGCTAGCGCATCTAAGAATCATTAAAACGACCCTTACTGCATTATTCAAGGTTGGCCCTATTGGGAAATATTGGGTTCATTTTTGTTCCAATAATGGATACGAATATCTATCGCTATGATTCGTTCATTAATCGGCGATTATGGTACATTTGTGAGATGAAAGATGCCTAAATCGTAATTATTGTTAAAATGAACCATATTATTAAACAGATTTTTTTAATAATTATGGTAAGATAAGTCTACGTCATCCATAAACCACAAAACCGCATCACCTATCTGGTAAAATACTAGATCATAGTGAACTTCCAACTTTATCGGAGTTCACAACCATCAGCTCTACATTCCGAACTCTACACGATAAACAGTAAATGAATTAATGTACTCTCGAAATGCACTTCATTAAATGAAGTACAGGTAAACGTTTTACAATCCGTATTTAAAATATTTTATAAATTAAAGTATACAACCTAAAGTTAAATTCTAGTGGTTCGGAGTCTGGATATGTGCCCGATAGATGGCGATAGGCTCACCACCTATTCCATAGTGGGAC